>JAHWFP010262640.1:3230-15438 GCA_023313725.1 Lithobius niger
CCCAATCCTCTCCCCCTCGCACCTCTCCCATACCACACAAAAAAACAGATAAGATGTATATAAAACGAGGAAATAAATTCTCGCATAAGCGAATAAATCGTACGTAATAAGTGAAGCTTGCCATTATGTAATTCCTGGTCTTGGTCAGAACAACTTCGTTTAGCCTTGCTTAATAGCATGCCAGATGTGCTGATAGTATGTCCAGCTAAGGCCACTGTCCATTGTTACGCACACACATATTTAAAGGTAGTATTTTTGTGAAATTTCATCCAGATTTTTGTTGTGTCTTTTCCTTATCGGCTTTTTTCCGCGACTTTTTTTCCGTCGGCTTATTTTCCATCAGCTTTTTTTTTCGAGGCCTTTTTTTCCGGGGCTTTTTTCCATCGGCTTTTTTTCCACCAGTTTTTCTTTCCGGGGCTTTTTTTCCCGAAGCTTTTTTTTCCTAGAATCGGGCCCCAGCGCCTAAATCTCACCCTTTTGGCACAATCATTACCCCCACCCCCCTCCCATTATGTTGATCACCTATACATTCACGTGTTACAATAAAGTTTATTATTATTATTTTAAAGTACATTGTAATTGCCATGAAATGGCGTGGTGTGGAAATTCGAGTTAGATTGCGTTGATCCCAGCGTGACCTACTGTTGAAATGTTCTCGTAAAAAAATAAATAAATACAAGAAACGTGTCGTCAGTCCCCAAGTGCCGCTTTTATTTCTCTCTGCTCAAAATAAAATTCAAGTGAGAAAACGTTCTTGCAATGAATTTTTAATAATAAATTACAAACAAACACTAGGTTTCTGAGGTTATGTTGATCAGGTTAGGTAAGGTGCCGAACAGCTGTAGCATCAAAATAACGTGCTTTAAAAAAAAAAAACGATAGCAAGTGGTGGTCGCATATGGCACTGGCTCACTGGAAATTACTTCCAAACCACCTTTTACTGATAAAAGTAATAACTAAAGTTTTCCATACGCCCACAATAGGATACTACAATGTTTAGCGCAAGGGTTAGCAGCACTGCGCCATGCTATTAGGCCTGTCAACTGTCCCTACCATGGAGCGTTTTCTGCCGTTCAATTTTCCGCCGCGACGCCAGCGCTCATGGTGCGTCTAGACTATACTACTACTATTCCAAGGTCTTTGGCGAAGCCAGGGAGCTTGGATTATACGTAGCTTTGATAGGGTGGCCCCACTCGGTGAACGCGTCTGAGCTAATCACAGCTATTTCTCGTGGTAAGGTATAAACGAGCGAGATTCAGTTAGTGACGTTTTTGCTCCCAAACCAATTCTCGAAGCAGACGACGCTTGGTTTTTCGAAACCAACAAAAAGGTTTGTTTTAACTAGCCAGTAGTTTTCAACGAAATTAATGAATAATTATGAAATATTCGATCTCTCAATCTTTGCTGAACGTTAAATCACACATTATTAAAATAAAACGAAAAATTCTTACCAGATCACCCGAGACGAGAGTAACTGACGTAGTTGCGTTGAAACCAAAACAATGGCATGCGTTCACGATGGTCGCTTGTGACGGTGCTCTCCTTCTGATAACAAACGTTGCGATTTTCAGCCGCATTGTCGATTGTGCTGGTAGGTTATTGCACTTTAAAACAATTTAAGCAATTGGAGCGGTCCGGCTTACGTTTGATGATGCGGACTCGTTCGTTTGTTGTCCAATTTTGTGCCGATTCATCGGAAAAATCAAAAGCCAATGAGATGCAAGAATCGGTAAAATGGCGCGAAAAATGGGAGCAGAAACGTCAGACGCGTTTGTAGTATACAAAGCAGCTACCCAAATCTCGTACGGTTTCTCGCGGTACAGCGTAATACTAAGTGGGTCCACCCTATCAAAGCTACATGTAATCCAAGCTCCCTGAGCGAAGCCACCCAGTGACGTTCGTTCTTTAGCTGACGAAAATAAGAGACGAAAATTAATGCAATTATGGCCGTAATTACGCTATTATGGCCGTAACTGTAGTTTGTCGCTAATGTAATGCTTTATTTTCTTTACGTTTTACAATCTCATTCGGTGACAGTCTTAGTAATCTAGACACACGCTAGTGTGTAGCCGCCAAGTAACAGTAGAGCCTCCCATTTTAGACATCCGATTGTTAATGATAAAAAGGCGGCTTACTAGCAGACATGTGTCTGTTAACTGTAAGCAACTGAAAGCATATTTTTGACATGTTGAGGATAAATCCCAATGCGACAGAAATGTTTCAAATTGTGGAAAATGTAAGGGGAAGGGTCAGAGATTAGGAAAAACTAAAATTTAAAAGATGAGTGTCCACCAATCATAGAGAAAAAGATGCGTCAATAACGTTGTTTTTATGTTGCTGGCTAGCTAGCTAATAGGATTTTTCCCATGTTAAATCCCATAGACTTTTTGCTCATGGCTAGCGCAAAATTGAGAAGGCCTACGTAAGTGAATTTTTGTACACGGATGCATGGTGATCTGAGGATGTTACTTTTGTTGGTTTGGGGGGCTGTAGGGGTAAGGACAAATGCGTGGGAGGGTTTTGAAATTTGCCACCGGCGAATTTAAATTTCGTTTTTTTTTTCCAAGTTGCAATCAAAGATTTTAAACAACAATGGCTAGAACAATCAAAACTGGTCCGTAGATTTATTGTAAAAGCCTGGACGAACTAAAAACTGAACTGTAACAAAGGACAAAATAAAGAAACATAAACGTTGCCGTGAATTGCGTAAGAATAAAGGGATGCACGTTAGATGATGGTTACGCAACAATACGAGCATACACGAGGTATGGGTTTTTTGTTAATAACCCAAAAATAAAATGCGTCGCGTTTTGCTGTTTTAGCAACATCGACCTTCAGCGGTTTCTGCATGACTAAATGTAAACGAAATCTTGAAAATTAAGGGGGCGGTGCAGGGATAAACAAAACAACTGAAGGGGATGCGATGATTCAGTGAACGAAGCGAACGAAATCAGCAATTGTTAGCCAGTGTGTGCAAAAATGGGATTGAAGCATCTTAAACAGATGGTGTAACTTTATATAAGATCACAGCCCTTTGAAAGTTGTGATCCACCCAAAACCAAAACTGGTAGAAAAACCAGCCAAGTTTCCAAGAACAGTCAGCCTCTGAAGGTAGTGATATCATTCCACCAGGGAAAGGCCGCCAAGTTAATCGCACCGAATAATACTTTGGACGTTAAATGAAAACTTAAAGATTGCTACCGCTAGTAGCAATTTTCTAGTTTTCATTTAACTTTCGAACTATTAGTATGTGCGATTAACTTGGCTAATAGGATTAACCTTGGCAGCCTTTTTCGAAGCAGACGAACGGTCGTTACGAAGTAGTGATCTGTGTTGTTGTGGAGCCTGAAGATGATAGTCGCCTGAGCCATTCTACCTCCAGGACTACTGACTATCGAAAATTTGCGGAAATTTGTTGTTTTTCCTGTGATTGTGAAAATAAGCGTCGATTTAAGGTGATTTTTCAGCCTTTCCCTGGTGGAATGATATCACTACCTTCAAAGGCCGACCGTTTTTGGAAACTTGGCGGGCTTTTCTACCAGTTTTGGTTTTGGGTGGATATAATGTTAACTGAAGTGAGGAGCGTGGTGAGGGTGGGAATTCTGAGAAGGCGGGAGTTGAGATAGGGCAGAAGCCACTTAGCCAGTCCAGTATAAAGTTTATGAACTAAAATTGAAACACAGGAGCCGTTTCTTCTATCTTAAATGTGGCCACTACCAGAGGGCCGCCGTACCACCCCTCTTTTCGCTCGGCCGTAATACCTCACCGAATTTTGAATTTCGTGTGTCAATTTTGTTACAATTTTAAACGCGATGACGTTTGCATTTGTTTTTCTGATTCGGTTTTAATTTCATGACAATGGTGCAGTTTTAATTAATTTCTGAGGGCAAAAGAAGGTATGGAATAAATTGTTCAGCTGATCATTTTTGGTTCTAGCGCAACGAGAGGCCGATGGGAGAGGAGTCGGTATTCTTCTGGTAATCTAGATTGGTTGAAAAATAAATTGGTTTGAAACTTTGGATTTGAGAAATTGATGACTCCATTCTTATGCTTTTTCGAAAATTTCGTAACCACTTACGCAAAACACTTACTTACTTTTGTGTGCGAATTTTCGACTATCAGCGTCCTCAGATTGCTCAATTAGGCTTCATCAGGCTCGTAGCCTATGTTAGTGTTAATGGAGACCGGGGCAAGTTGTAAACAACAGTGTCCAACACCACTCTTGTCAGAAAAACTTCATTACACCGGATAGCCTTCTTCCCGAGCAAGCCAGAGTTCGCTGAGACAAAGTTTTACTGCAAGAACGAGTTTTATTACAGACTGACATTGCAATCGAACCATCTGCCCATCGTCTGTCTCCTGTCTCTGCCTGCAGACACGCAAGGGCGTGAGTGATGTGGGCTACGGACAACCGTGTGAGGGATGATGCAAGGCCTTGTGGGCTTGCACCCTCACACTAACATACGAGCCTGGCGAAGACTAACGTGTTGAGCTACCACAACTACACCGCAGAAGCTGAGTATTAAGTCAAAAATGTGCATACAACAGGGTTGATGAACTTTTGGAAAAAAAAATAATGGACTCGTCAATCTAAATGACACGAATGAAATTATAAAAATTGGGTTCTAGTTGCTGTTTCGATACTATCCACTACGTGTAAATTTTGCATTCAGTTCCTGCATTGCTAGTATCCCTGGAGGATTTAAACTCCTTAGATCCTCCCAGTCTCGCTTCCCATCTGCGCATGTGCCGCACATACCATCCTTAAATGGTGTACGGTGTTAGCCAGCCATTTCTTTCCTCCAGCCTCAGGCCGACCCGGATGACTCTGCTGTTCCCCAGGACCCGAAAGAAGTCACCTATGAAGACGAAAGACAGAAAGATCGACTTTTATAGTAAATGCATGCATGCATTCAGGTTAAAAGCCACCTCAGAAATATTTTGGTACAAATGCATGTTTACAATAAAAACCTGCCCACATACACTTGGGTAGCAAATGCACGCATCCGTTCATTTAGGTTTCAGGTCACGTAAAAAATATTTTGGTATGAACGAGCATTTTAATTAATAACAAGCCTGATCTATACACTTGTACAGTAGACTAAATACATGCATGCATTCAGGTTAAAAGCCACCTCAAAAATCATAAAGATTGACATCATCCAATTTACTTTGGTTTAACGGAAATTGCTAACAGTTCACACAATACCAAAAGTTCTATGTAAATGGTTATTATAGGCGAATATTCGATGGCTGATATATGCCACATTCTTCAGGCCAAGCCTCGGAAATTGGCAAGCAACTGCACAAACGTTCACAAATGTGAATTTGGCGTACGAGCTAGTAGGACAGCTCAAGAGCTAGTGGGACTAGCTCAAGCATTATGCAGTTCACTACACCTTACCTAGTACACCAACTTGAAGCACAGTGGAGACCTTTCTTTAATACGCCACAAGAAGTGGGCAGCACCGTCAACACAGTGAGCTGTCCAAGCAAATGCTTGAGCTAGTCCAACTGGGGACGTACATTGAATTCAAATTTGTGAATGTTTTTGTAGTTGCTTGCAAGTTTCTGATTATATGAAGGCAAACCAAGCAGTGCTACATAAAAATACGAACAACAGGTGGGTCGTGCATTCCGGCCACAGTTTCAGCCTCTTTTGAAAGGAGAAATTGGTGGTTTTTATCCTTTTAAATTACTGTATTTATGCCTTAACATAGGATGACTTAGTGGCTTTTGCCACGTTTTAATTTTATTGCTAACCTGCTAACGAAAATTGTAAATTTTCGAAATGTTGTACATTTTTTTATGTAGCACTGCTTGGTTTGCCTTCATATAATCTGTTACCGTGCTTTTTACTCCATTGCAAGTTTCTGAGGCTTGGCCTGAAGAAGGTGGCAGATCTCAGCCATCGAAAATTCGCCTGTAAATAACCATTTACATGGAACTTTTGGTATTATGTGAACAGTTAGTGTGAGAAACCTCAGAAATGTTTCGGTACGAATACATGTTTACAATAACAAGACCTATCCACCATACACTGGTACAGCACATGCATGCGTGCATTTAGGTTACAGGTCACATAAAAAAATAATTGGTATGAACAAGTATTTTAATTAATGGCAAGCCTTGTTCAGTACACTTGCACAGTAAATGCATGCATGCATGCATTCAGGTTAAAAGCCACCTCAGACATATTTTGCTGCAAATGCATGTTAACAATAAGTACCTGTCCACCATACATTTGTGTAGCATTTAGGTTACAAGTCACCTCAGAAATATTTTGGTTCAAATGCATGTTTACAATAACAGGACTGGTCTACCATACACTTGTATAGCAAATGCATGCATGCATTTAGGTTCTAAGTCACCTCTGAAATATTTTGATACAACTGCATGTTTACAATAAGGACCTGTCCACCATACACGTCTTGTATAGCAAATGCATGCGTGCATACAGATTACAGGTCACATTAAAAAATATTTGGTATGAACAAATATTTTAATTAATGGCAAGACTTGTTCACTAGATTTTTATAGTAAATGCATGCATGCATTCAGTTTAAAAACAACCTCAGAAATATTTTGTTACTAATGCATGTTAACAATAAGGACCTGTCCACCATGTGCATTTGTGTAGCAAATACATAGGTGCATATAGGTTCCATGTCACCTCTAAAATAATTTGGTTCAAATGCATGTTTACACTATCAGGACCCGTCCACCATACACTTGTATAGCAAATGCAGGCATGTATTTAGGTTACAGGTCACGTAAAAAACGAGTTGGTATGAACGAGTTGTTTAATTAATAATAAGCCTTGTCCATGCACTTTTATAGTAAATGGATGCATGTATTTAAGTTACAAGCCATCTCAGAAATGTTTCGGTGCAAATGCATCTTTACAATAACCGGATATGTCACCATATACTTGCATAGCAAATGCAGGCGTGCATTTAGGTTCCAAATCACTTCTAAAATATTTTGCTATAGCTGCATGTTTACAATAACAGGGCTTGTCCACCATACTCTTGTATAGCAATGCAAGCATACATTTAAGTTGCAAGCCCTCTCAGTAATGTTTCGGTGCAAATGCATCTTTACAATTACAGGACCTGTCCACCATACACTAGTACAGCACATGCATGCGTGCATTTAGGTTACAGGTCACATAAAAAAAATAATTGGTATGAACAAGTATTTTAATTAATGGCAAGCCTTGTTCAGTACACTTGCTCAGTAAATGCATGCATGCATGCATTCCGGTTAAAAGCCACCTTAGACATATTTTGCTGCAAATGCATGTTAGCAATAAGGACCTGTCCACCATACATTTGTGTAGCATTTAGGTTACAAGTCACCTCAGAAATATTTTGGTTCAAATGCATGTTTACAATAACAGGACTTGTATGCCATACACTTGTATAGCAAATGCATGCATGCATTTAGATTCCAAGTCATCTCTGAAATACTTTGATACGACTGCATGTTTACAATAACAGGTCTTGTCCACCATACACTTGTATAGCAAATGCAAGCATGCATTTAAGTTGCAAGCCATGTCAGTAATGTTTCGGTGCAAATGCATCTTTCCAATAACAGGACCTGTCACGATATACTTTTACAGTAAATGCATGCGTGCATTCCGGTTACAGGTCATGTTAAAATTATTTTGGTATGTAAGGGTATTTTAAATACAGTAACAAGCTTTATCCATAATCTTGTACAGTAAATGCATGCTTGCATTCAGGTTACAAGCCACTTTAGACATGTTTCAGGACAATGCATGTTTACAATAACAGGACCTTTCCAGCATACACTTGTATAATAAATTACATTATAGGCCACGTAAAAAAATATTTGGTATGATCAATTATTTTAATTTATGATAAGCCTTGTTCAATACACTTTCATAGTAGCATGCATGTATTCAAATTTAAAGCCACCTCAGAAATATTTTGGTACAAATGCGTCTTTACAATAACAGGACCTGTCACCATATACTTGCATAGGAAACACATGTGTGCATTTTGGTTCCAAGTCACCTCTGAAATATTGTAGTACAACTGCATGTTTACAATAACAGGACCTTTCCACCATACTCTTGTGTAGCAAATGCATGCATGCATTTAGGTTACGGGTCACGTAAAAAATATTTTGGTATGAATGAGTCTTAACTAATAACAAGCCTTATCCATGCACTTGTATAGTAAATGCATGCATGGATTTAAGTTATAATCCATCTCATAAATGTTTCGGTGCAAATGCATCTTTACTATAAAAGATCTGTCACCATATACTTGGATAGCAAATGCATGCGTGTATTAGGTTCCAAATCACCTCTAAAATATTTTGTTACAACTGCATGTTTACAAATAACAGGTCCTGTCCACCAAACTATTGTATAGCAAATGCATGCATGCATTTAAATTGCAAGCCATCTCAGAAATATTTTGATACAAATGCGTCTTTACAATAACAGGACTTGTCACCATTTACTTGCATAGCAAACACATGCGTGCATTTAGGTTCCAAGTCACCTGTGAAATATTTTGGTACAACTGCATGTTTACAAAAACATTATGGGTCCACCATACACTTGTATAGTGAACGCATGCCTGCATTTAGATTACAGGCCACATAAAAAAATATTTGGTTTAATCAATTATTTTAATTTATGATAAGCCTTGTTCAATACACTTTTATAATAAATGCGTGCATGCATTCAAGTTCAAAGCCTTCTCAGAAATATTTTGGTACAAATGCGTCGTTACAATAACAGGACCTGGCACGATATACTTTTACAGTAAATGCATGCGTGCATTTCGGTTACACGTCATGTAAAAATTATTTTAGTATGTAAGACAGTAACACGCTTTAAATACAGTAACAAGCTTTGTCCCTACACTTGTACAGTAAATACATGCTTGCATTCAGGTTACAAGCCACATCAGACATATTTCAGCACAATGCACGTTTACAATAACAGGACCTTTCCAACATACACTTGTATAGCAAATGCATGCGTGTATTTAGATTACAGATCACAAAAAAGTTTGGTATGATAATTTATGATAAGCCTTGTTCAGTACCCTTTAATAGTATATGCATGCGTGCATTCAAGTTCAAAGCCACCTCAGAAATATTTCGTTACAAATGCGTCTTTACAATAACAGGACCTGTCACCATTTACTTGCATAGCAAACGCATGCGTGCATTTAGGTTCCAAGTTACTTTTGAAATATTTTGGTACAACTGCATGTTTGCAATGACAGGACCCAGTGGCGTAACTAGTGTAGTGGGGGGGGGGGGGGGCAAAGGGGCAATTCGCTCCCTCTGTGAGATTTTGAAAGCTTATTTGGCAAATTGGCCAAGTCACTTTTTCTATAGCTGAAAAATTATTTACCGTCAGATGGCTGCATTTTGAGGTCAAAGACGCAACTGTCATCTTATCTAATTTATACTTCTACTGTTTCTCCTTTAAATCACTAAAATCACCAGGTAACAAATGGAGAATACGAAAATCAGTAAAGATAAACAGTAAGAATTACTAACTCCATATTTTGCTTAATATTCCCAACATTTCTAACAATGTATCAGTGTTTTAACAAAGTATCAGTGTTTAAAAAATAAGTATCTAGCACGAAAAACTGAAAGATTTACATTACAAAATTATTTTATGTGTATAATGCAATCCGCAAAACTGGTTTTATAAAAAATGTTTCCAACGGCACTTTACAAGGCCAGGAAATGCCTGAAAATAGCAAAAATGCATCAGTTTCTAGGGCTCTTATTCGGTTCTTCCTACACAGCATTTGGCTAAATGCCTATTGTTGCCCCTTCAGTACAAAACCCTAGATACGCCACTGACAGGACCTGTCCACCATACACTTGTATAGCGAATGCATGCGTGCATATAGGTTACAAGTCACCTCAGAAATATTTTGGTTCAAATGCATGTTTACAATACCAGGACCTGTCCACTATACACTTGTATAGCAAATGCATGCGTGTATATGGCTTACAATTCACCTTAGAAATATTTTAGGTCAAAAGCATGTTTACAATTACAGGACCTGTCCACCATACTCTTGTGTAGCAAGTGCATGCATGCATTTAGGTTCAGGTCACGTAAAAAAAAAATTTTGGTATGAACTAGTCTTTTAATTAATAACAAGCCTTGTCCATGCACTTGTATAGTAAATGCATAAATGCAGTAAATATTTCGGTGCAAATGCATCTTTACAATAACAGGATCTGTCACGCTATACTTTTATAGGCAATGCATGCGTGCATTTGCAGGTCACGTAAAAATTATTTTGGTATGTATGAGTATTTTAAATACAGTAACAAGCTTTGTCAATCACTCGTAAAGTAAAAGCATGCCTGCATTCAGGTTACAAGCCACGTTAGACATGTTTCAGTACAATGCCTGTTTAGAATAAAAGGACCTTTCCAGCATACACTCGTATAGCAAATGCGCCATCTCCGTAATATTTCGGTGCAAATGCATCTTTACAATGACAGGACCTGCCACGATATACTTTTACAGTAAATGCATGCGTGCATTCCGGTTACAAGTTATGTATAAATTATTTTGGTATGAAAAAGTATTTTAAATACAGTAACAAGCTTTGTCCATACACTTGTACGGTAAATGCATGCTTGCATTCAGGTTACAAGCCATTTTAGACATGTTTCAATACAACGCATGTTTACCATAACAGGACCTTTCTAGCACTCACTTGTATAGCAAGTGCATGCGTGCATTTATATTACAGGTCACATAAAAAAATATTTGGTTTGAACAAGTATTTTAATAAATGTAAGCCTTGTTAGCTACAATTTTTATAGTAAATGCATGCATGCATTCAAGTTCAAAGCCACCTCAGAAATATTTTGGTACAACTGCATGTTTGCAATAACAGGAACCTGTCCACCATACACTTGTATAGCAGGTGCATGCGTGTATTTTGTTTACAATTCACCTTAGAAGTATTTTGGGTAAAAAGCATGTTTACAATAACAGGACCTGTCCACCATACTCTTGTATAACAAATGCATGCATGCATTTTGGTTACAGGTCATGTAAAAAATATTTTGGTATGAACGAGTCTTTTAATTAATAACAAGCCTTGTCCATGCACTTGGGTACTAAGTGCATGCATGCATTTAAGTTATAAGCCATCTCAGAAATGTTTCGGTGCAAATGCATCTTTACAATAAAATGATCTGTCACCATATACTTGCACGGCAAACGCATGTGTGCATTTAAGTTCTAAGTCACCTCTGAAATATTTTGGTACAACTGCATGTTTACATTAACAGGACCTGTCCACCATAACACTTATATAGCGAATGCATGCATGCATTTAGGTTACAATTCAACTAAGAAATATTTTGGGTCAATGTATGTTTACAATAACATGACCTGTCCACCATACACTTGTATATCGAATGCATGCATGCATTTAAGTTGCAAGCCATCTCAGTAATGTTTCGATACAAATGCATCTTTACAATAACAAGATCTGTCACGATATTCTTTTACAATAAATGCATGCGTGCATTTCGTTACAGGTCATCTAAAATTTATTTTAGTATGAACAAGGCAAATACAAGTGTATGGACAAAGCTTCTTACTGTATTTCAAATACTCGTTCATATCAAAATAATTTTTACCTGACCTGTAACTGAAATGGATGCGTGCATTTCATATAGAAGTATATGGTGACAAGTCCTGTTATTGTAAACACGCAGTTGTAGCAAAATATTTCAGAGATGACTTGGAACCAAAATGCATGCATGCGTTTGCTATGCAAGTATATGGTGACAGGTCCTGTAATTGTAAAGACGCATTTGTACCAAAATATTTCTGAGATGGCTTGCAATTTAAATGCATGCATGCATTTACTATACAGGAGTATGGTGGACAGGTCCTGTTATTTGTAAACATACAGTTGTAACAAAATATTTTAGATGTGATTTGGAACCTAATACACGCATGCATTTGCTATCCAAGTATATGGTGACAGATCTCTTATTATAAAGATGCATTTGCACCGAAATATTTCTGAGATGGCTTGTAACTTAAATGCATGCGTGCATTTACTATACAAGTGCATGGTCAAGGCTTGTTATTAGTTAAAAGACTCATTCATACCAAAATATTTTTTACGTGACCTGTAACCTAAATGCATGCATGCAT
>JAHWFP010262641.1:0-16267 GCA_023313725.1 Lithobius niger
TGGGAGAGTGACCAAGTTACAAAACTCAATTGTCGAAGGAAAATATTTCCCCCGCTTGGAGTTGTACTGACGGAATGGTTCGTCGATAGGTGCTTTCTCGCCTAACAGTAACATGATTATCTTTAAGACAGTATAACAAACCATACAGGTATGAGATTTTCATCTAGCCCTAAACTAGCGGGTAGCTTGGATAAGGCCATTGACATAAACTTGAAAAGAGTCCACCAACTATTCTATTTTTGCGCATATATATGACGTCGGTAGGTCTGACTCCCATTATCTAATGCCCATCTAATTAGGAAGAGAGAGAATCGTATCAAGAGTTATTACGTGAAATGAGAGAGTGGTTCGAATCCCTGGCTCAAACAACCAATGACAAAAATCGTTTTCACCGTTCATAAACATGTCGCCACAACGAATACAACCAAAACAGTAAGTGCATGCATAACCGCCAAATTCACGCTGTGTAAAAAAAAAAAAAACTCCCTGTCAGTTACTCGCTCAACTTGCGTCGTTTCGAGGTCGTAAACAGCTAACCGCAATCGCGTTTTTTTGAGGAGTTGAATATGGCAGCGGTGCTCTAGCCGACACCACTGTTTACATATTTTACAAAAACGTTGGCAACAGGCCTGCTATTACCCTCAAACGTTAGAAAACAAATCTTGCATTTAAACAGCGATTTACAGACTGTATAGAGTCTTTTTGAAGGGTGGCTGTTTGCTATAATGGCGGACTAAACATTCCGTATTTCTGAACAATCTGTTACATGCCGAACATGGCAACCAACGGAAGCAAACATATTTAGGCGAATGACACGAGGGACTGCTTTTGGCAGGCGTGGCTTTTAGGTCGGGAATACGGCCTCAGACAGGAAAATCGGGATGAGAAACTAAACCGCGGCTTTAAAATTCCGAAATAGTGATTGGCGTGGCAGAAAAGGTATAAGATGCGTTTAGATCTAGAAGGCCCCTCGAATGTAACCTGGCACTGCGTTCCATTTTTTTGGAATAACACAATTTGGTATTCTGTCAAATAATCCTGAAATTCTTTCAAGTCAACAATAAAACACCCATCTTGGCGAACGCCGGCGTCGGCGTGCAGCTGTAAAGCGAGCTTTTTTTGCACATTGTTCGATTTACGAATTTGTCTATATAATTTTATGTCCTTATCAGCGAATGCAACAAACTATCGCTCTAGCCAAACAAAGTTTATCTAAGCCGTTTTTTGGGAACACGACCGACCTAGCGCCCCCTGTTGATAGTCATGCTATAACATTTGTGCGTGACATTTTCTTTTTTGGCGCCTCTGGGTATCTCGATATGAGTTACTTTAATCTCGAGCTTCCGACCACTTTGGTTAAGTTTCAAAATAAGAGCCAAAATGTTAGCGACGCTGAAAAGATTCCCCAGCATGTAAGGGAAGGAACAAGCTATTTTCAAACCCACTCACCCCAATACACACACCTACATAGTCGGTGGGTCGGAACCCATCCAGGACACGCTCAAATTATGCCGGTGAAAAGTTGGTCTATATATTCTATAGGGTTTCTAACCGAATACTGGGCGTCAATAATTTCACCGTGTAGACATTTGTATTAGTGCTAAATTTTTTTATGTATTTCCCCATGCATTTAACGATGCTGAATCTATCGTTTTTAAAAAGTTTCGGTTCCCCGAGTCTGACAATCATATTCGGGAAGCTTTTCGGGACAGGATGATTTTCATGTCGGGCCTCCCCCAACTTGATTAGAATAAGCTATTGGAAAAAACAGAGAATAAATTGAGCTGCGAAAAAGCGAAGCGTGCATTACGCAATCATGGTCTCTTTGGCTCGGGGAATTGAACTTACATCCCTGACAGGGCAGCCGTATATCTTCTGTGTTTTTGCTGCATTTCGGTTCATTTACAACCATTGTTGGCAATGTTACCGCAGGTGTAGGTGTCAACTCGCCTATTCTCTGCGTCCAGCAAGCAACAGTCTGCGATATATGAGGGAGCATGTATTTCATGCTAAGTATATCAAATTCAGTTAATGCTACTGATTTGTCTGCACTTTTTAGGATCAGCACATTGTCGGCCACGGATTCGATCAACACGTTCCCTGATTTAACCGATATACTCGAGTTAGGCTGACGCCAGTAGAGTTGCGCTATTATCCCTAACCACTCTGTTGGATCTAATACCACGCTGTCATTTTCTCCGTGTTTTCCAATAGCTATTTTCACTACGTTTACCGTCGGAACTATTCGTATGAAATTTAACCCGGTAAGTGGGAAGCAATCGCAATATGGGATGGTTTGGTACGCTATGAGACTGTGAGGGAGAGACAAAAATGCAAAAAAAAAGGCCATTACTTATTTTTTTTTCACTCCAACCACATTTCGGTTTGGGATGTGGGGGATTCGATCTGAACTGTGGGGGGCTCGATCTCTTTCAGTTTTTTTTCAAAAGCATAGTGATATCAGTGACGTAGCCTATCAAGCCTGCAAACTGACGATAGTTTAGAACAACGTACTTTTTGCTGTATTTTTCAAGTATGAATTTAGCCTGATAGACTGAGCCAGATTGTGACACTATCACTTTTAGGCCGGCTCCATAGTTCCGGCCGGTCATAATTTGCTGCTGTAAGTTGCGCTCGCTCACGATCTGATTGTAAATGCCGTGATCCTTAACAAATTCCCGCCATTCGGCGACAGTAAACGAGACCCCGCGGCGTCCTGGCAAGATCCCTACTCCTGGGGTTACGAATTCCCGTACATGTACGTACGCACGTCCCTGAAAATCCGTCACTTGTACGTATATTTCACCCCCTATGAAGTAGGTGTTTTTGGCTTCAATGACTCTATCTACTGAAGCTGATGATGTTGCCATTTTTTTTTTTTGTTCACTATGTGTATGAAAAGAAATAAAAAAGGACATAGCCTTGCTTTAGGTTTTTTTTTTTGCCCTATTCCGCACGTAAAATGATATAAAGGAACCATTTAGGCCTACCTGTTCCTCTCTGCTTGCACTGCTCTGGTATACTGCTGCGTGGTCTTTCGGATTGTTGGATATCTGTAAACATAAATGTAAAGAAGCCCGTTAGCAACCGGCCAAGTCCTCGCAATCTTATTTTTTTTTTTTCATTATTAACGTAAAAGGGTTAAAGGGTTTAACGAGCGTTAACCACTCCTGGTCATCTGCCCGAAGCCCTAAGGCCCTATGTCCCTATTATTAACGTAATGCCTCATTAAACAATGCTTACCTCTACAATTGCTGAGTTGTTGGTTCCAATGGAGAGATCGGCGGGTTAGTGAATTCTTGGCTGGGGTGATGGTTTTATACTTGGCCAAATTGCATTGTTTCAGGTGGAATAGCTGCTCGACAAATCAGCCCTGGTTATTTTCCGTAAAGGTGTTACGGTACTTTATTTCGCTCATTTCTGCGATTGGTTAGTCTCGTAGTACCGTCGCTCATTGCGCGGCTCGAATCATGTGATGACTTTCAACCAATTGCGAGGCGTGTACTACGTCACGATGTGGGCCGCCCGTTTCGCTCGAGGCAGTGTTTTTTTTTTTCGTGGTTAGCCCCTTTTTTTGTCTTTTCGGGTTAAAGGGCTTATACGAAAGGTTTAACGTATAATAAGTCGGTTGTCTAGAGATCTAGGTCGCGAGACGTTAACTGCGCGTCATTTTTTGACAGTACTGACAGCTTACATATAGCCCGTCACTTTTTGTTTTGACGAATTGATAGGGGGGAACGATTATTTTCTTTTTAGTTGAGGGGGTCCCACGCTCTCGACAACCGTTAATAGCCGATAAATGTTGTAACTACATTCCTACGCCCATAACAGTATTAACCTCACGACCTCTGGCCTATATACCGTTACGTTAATGGACAGAAACGCGTGACGGATTGGGTCTTTTTACAATAGTCATTCGTTCTTGTCATTTCGTCTAGGCCATTCAGAGGTCTGAAGGCCGTAGGGGGAGACCACCGTGTTGGGGGGCGGGATTGTTCGTATTATAGCCCCGAGCAATTTTAGACTTACCGCTTTTTGACGAGATCCTTACTTCATTATGTTCTGGGATAGCTACTGTCAACACAGCTCACTAACTATCAACTCTTGGATATTTTTTTTATCCTTCAGCGCGTCTCGTGAGTTGTGTGTTTTGTATACTAGGATAGTCTTGCTGCTCATTTTATTTTTAAATTGTCTCCTGTGGAGTTTACCTTGACTTTTATTTTAAAATTGGTTTTTCATTAGCCAAATACCTCCGACATCCTTCTCGTGCAGGAGATCGGTCTGTGGGCCTGCTATCCCGTGCCCCACTTACTCCCGTGAAAGTGCCGACCCACCGCCTCCGCAAAGTACTAGGCCGGCCGCCCGTGAACGCGACGAGGTGATTTAGTTTTCTTTCTTTTTTCTCTATTGTAGTTAGTCGCCGATATGCAAGGGGGATCGCCGTCTCGCGCGACTTGCCCTGTTTAAATGCTTCAAACGGGAAAGGGCAATACATCGTGCCCTACGGCAAAATCTAGTTGATGCTGGGGGCGCTTCCAGCTGAGCCTTTTCTACTTTTTTTTTTTTTTTTTGGGTGGGATTCAACAGCCCAAAGAACACGTTCCTAGTTTTTACGTAGTTTCTACTCTGGGCTGAAGGCAACTGGGGGGAAAACAATTATCGCGGGCGGGGCGGCGCACGGATGCGGCAGAGATATGGGGCGGGTATCTAGCGTTCAATGGGGAAAATGTTGATCCTAGGTGCACGTGGACCGAGCGATAGATCCAACTCTGGGCTGAAGTGTACTAGTCACCTGGAGGAAACAGTTATCCCGGGTGGGCAACGCACAGATGCGGCAGGGGTATGGGGCGGGTATCTAACGTTCAATGGGGGAAAATGTTGATCCTAGGTGCACGTGGACCAACCAATAGACCCAACTTTGTGCTGAAGTGTACTAGTCACCTGGAGGAAACAGTTATCCCGGGCGGGCGACGCACAGATGCGGCAGGGATATGGGGCGGGTATCTAACGTTCAAGGGAGGGAAAATGTTGATCCTAGGTGCACATGGACCGACCAATAGACCCTAGATGCACGCGCCTACCCCCCCACGGATATAAATGTGATACCCAAAAAGCATGGGGCTCTGTTAGGCTGTAACCCTATACTAGACACCCGGGTGATCATAACTACTGACGACCTTCAAATTAAATTGCTTTCCAGAATTGCAGCAGTTTCTTCTGAACTGGGCTTTCTTTCCTTATTTTATTTGCGCTTGATTAATAATGGTAACTAGCGGAGTCGCTCGCTTCGCTCGCTCATTCCGCGTCGTCTCGCTGCACTCGAGGAGATTTCTTGCTGCAACACTTATGACACAGACCTTCCACATAAAAAACGTTCGAGCAAATTATAAGAGTGTAGTATGAGATATCGGTTATCTCGAGAGAAGGTCAGTATTATTTTTTTACGTCCAAGTAGTCGAGCAAAAAGTTAAGATCAAGCAATTTATCAGAAAAGCACTGTTTCTGATGACAAACGCTGATTTTCGTTCGCTTCGCTCACTCAATCAGCGCAAACACCGTTTTAAAACTAAATCTATTGTTTTGATTTTTCCCTGCATCAAGTCAATTAATACAAAACCAATTTTAAGATGTATATGCGGTTTGTTGCGAAATACGTTGTCCGTGCATTCTTTTCCAGATCATCTCTCTTCGCTCGAGGAGGTTTTCATGAATAAACAATGACGTCATAAACAATCATCAAGAGGGTTTAAAAAAACTTTGACGTTAGTTTTTCAGGGTTTTTCGCATATTTGAGAGTGATAATATCAAGTTATAGCGATGCAAATAGGCCTATTAAAAGCGAAATTTAATTATCTTTCGTTTGGTCCTACTCCCATCTTTGTAGGTGCCTTGGTTCCAGAGGAGTAGAGGTACAAACACGCACGCACGCACGCACACACGTACATCATACGTCCTTAATTATGTCGATTCTTAATGTCCATATAAAATTATGCAATGGCTTAAATCAAATTTATCTTTATATAAATTATTAACTTATGCAAATTAACACTACCACAGTATGATAGGGCATTGCTTAATTTAAAACGTCATTTACATTAGCGGACGACTTGGATGCCGTGAGCTTTCATAGTGTTAATCAACTTTCTTTCCTGAGTGGAGAGAAAAGTCTGGGACGGGGGGGGAGAGAAAGAGTTTGGAAATAGAAACGAATGGGAAGAAGCGAGAGAGAACGGTCTTGGTCCTGAAAGGAATACTTAATAAATAGCAAGATTTCAATAGAAATACGGTATGTCATTCAATTTTTTTCGGCAGGTACGGGAAAAGTACCCAAGGGATATCTCCAGCCCCACGTTATACAGTTCTTCAAAACAACAAAAAACTATTGTGAGAACATGGCGTTGTGGGGGGGGCCCGCGCGGGGGGGGGGGGGGGGGGGGGGGGGGGTTGGTGCGGTGTTTTTTGCTTGGTAATCGCTCAGCTGACAGTAGGGAACAAGGCTATTTAAGCCTGTGTCAGTTGGGAAGATTTTCACTCATGACACGGCTGTTGTCATGAGTTATTTCTAAGGCTGAAGTTATTTCCCCCCACATTTTGTCGTGTCTGGCGTTGGTTGGCAGCTTTCCTCCACTCCCGACTGCCCGCAGGATCAACAAACACTTCATATGGCTTGCTCTCTTTACATCCAGCTTCACCCCTTTTACTGGAATGCGTGGTACGCGTTCACCATTGGTCTCTATCGGCCACGTGAGAATAAGTTGGTACCCCGAGGGCTGGCAGCCTAGCCTGGCCATCGAGTCTGGACGACTCTTTAATTACTCCCAACTTTTGTCGTCTGTCCCATGACACACGAGCCAACTTACCCTCCAGACCCGATTTTTAGTCATGTCGTGAGTGAAAATCTTCCCATCTGACATGGGCTTAAGCATCTTTATCACCGACACACATCAAGGTAACCGATCAGGGTCACTGGAAGTTACGTCACGCCGCTCCCCCCCCCCCCTTCAAAGGGGGGAGGCTTTACAAAAATCAATGTAAATTCCACCAAAATTTCATGTATAGACTACGTGGTGGGGGTTAATTTTTTTAATGTAGTCGCCTAACCCCCCCCCCCCTTCTCCAGACACTACGGTTAAGATCATGACTGCTTTTGAGTAAATTATTGGGAAAAATGTAATAAAGCGTGGTAATAGAACCAGCAGATTGCAACACATTAGCAGACTGTATCACAAATATCGTACTTACTCCGTATATCGCCCTATACTTTTCACTGCTATGGATGACCCCTATGCTCCATCCAGTTCATATAAACTGTGTAGCCACCTACCACTCGGGGGACAGCTAGTCAGACTCTTAACTACTCACTTACTCAAATCCAGCCAGGGCTATCTACCGTACTGGCCGGATCTTGGATGAAAAATAGCATTACGAGACTGGGTTGGCAATATGGCCGCCGAAAACGCCACTTACGCGATGATTCGTTATGTTGCCTCGTTCTGTCAACCGAGGGCGACACCGTCCGTACAAAAATGCCAACGTTCCTTCCCTTGCAACACTTTCTGGATACACGAACGTGTCGCTTTTTTTTCCCCCAAGTGCAGAGAAATAGCTTAACTGTGGCTGAGTGATAGCTTAAAAACGATTTAAAAACACCTCAATACATAATAAAAATCTGTGACGCAAATCTACATAAAATTAAAATTATATTTTGAAAACCGCCACTAGATGCCGCGACTCACCGTACAAAATTCACCGATACGATTTACCAATTCCCGAACAGACCTCAAGAAATGGGATGGTCGTGGCGTCCATTTTGTATACACCCTCTAATTCGTTGTAGATCGGGCCAGTTAGTTAACTAGCGATGCTCCAGCATTGGTCTAAAGCGCACCGACAGAGATGCCTCCACGCCTCGACAGAGATGAATAGCTCCCACTGAAGATCACGGGGTTGGTTGGTTCTCTCCCCCCTCGACACCATGTGACCTCTCCTTCCCATCTTCAACCCAAATCATGTAAATTCTACCCTTCAGACCGCGTAAACTCCATGTAAATTCTAACCATGTAAACTCTGCTAAATTCCATGTAACATCTACGTTCGCCCCAGGGACTCGCCCTCTGGACCTCACCCCGCAGGATACTCCCCGGTCTGGACCTCACCCCTACGGGACATCCCTCTATACCGCACCCCACAGCCCGACTACCTCAGAAAGTGCTGCCACCGTTCTCCACTCGAGATGTGTAAATTCTACCAAAATTCACGTAAGTTCTCCATGGTTCAGTTAAAAAACATGAGCCCTTCCCCCTGAACCTCACCCCACAGACACTCCTCCCCTACACCAATCGAGGATGGGACGTGTAACCAGTTGCGGATTTAGGTGGGTGCACTGGGTGCGTTGCACCCTCCTTCTGCACTAAAATTAATTTTTTTAATGTTGTTTTCATGCTACGAGTGGTGACAAAAACTTAGCCCAACACACTTTTGTGTTGACCTTCAAAATTGCTTACTTACCAACGAATAAAAAAAAAAGTGATGAAAGTTTTTCATCTCTGCCCTAAGAGGGAGTCACTTTTTTTTCCCGGGAACTCCCATACGGACTAGAGAATTCTTCAATAGTGAATTTTAGGATGCAGAAAGACATTGAAGGAAACCGCAAATGAGCATAGCTATTAAGGTATTAAACAGATGCGAATGTGGTCATGCAGTCTGTGTGTGGTAGTTAGTCCCTATGTGGATTGTGTTGGGTGGGGGCGAGGGGGGGGAGGCGTTCTGAATGAATATTTTGTCAATAGCGGTTGTTTTAGGTCTAAACTAGTCTACAAGCAAAGCCTCTAGAAACCAGAAAAAGCAGTAAGAAGGATAAAAATGTAAAAGTTTCTGGGGCTTTACCCAAGACCTCGCCGGAGTAGCTTGCAATGCTTCCCCAGACCCGTAACTAACATTGCATTGACATGGAGCAGCCCCCCCCCCCTGACTGGTAAATGATGTCATTTCCCCTTACTGGTCCCCCATCCCAAATCACCGGTGTAACATAGAATTTACGTGAAATTAGGTGGAAGTTACACGTAGTGGCGGATCTAGGATTTTGTGAAGGGGGGGGGGGGGGGGGCTGCACCATGTCAATGCAATGTTAGTTACGGGTCTGGGGAAGCATTGCAAGCTACTCCGGCGAGGTCTTGGGTAAAGCCCCAGAAACTTTTACATTTTTATCCTTCTTACTGCTTTTTCTGGTTTCTAGAGGCTTTGCTTGTAGACTAGTTTAGACCTAAAACAACCGCTATTGACAAAATATTCATTCAGAACGCCTCCCCCCCCCTTCACAAAATCCTAGATCCGCCACTACGTGTAACTTCCACCTAATTTCACGTAAATTCTATGTTACAACGGTGATTTAAAAATGCGGTGAAAAGTGATGTCGTCCCCCCTTCATGACTGGTAAATGATGTCATTTCCCCTTACTGGTCCCCCATCCCAAATCACCGGAAGCGATGTCACTCTCACTTGTTGAACGCACGACTTCGCTCTCCCCGTGGGAATTCGCACTGGCTGGGGGTAAATTCATTAAAAATTTCGCGTAAATATAAGGTGTACCCCTCCCGCGTACCGATAGCACACCAACCTACATCCCGATCGTTAAACACAACGTGATATGCACAATTAAACTAATGTAGATCTTGACAGGAACATCTAAACTTTTGGCTCGGTGGAAGAAAGTTGGGAAGGCAGTAGAAATGCATACTTTTTTTACATATCACAACCAACATACTGTGTTTTTGCTGCAATTTAAAGTATAAAAGCCGCCCGTAAAGACGCCAACTAGTAGGGTGGGGAGATGTAAAGAATGTCAATTTATTTCACATCTGGCAGCCAATGTGCCCCTTTGGTTTTAGTTAGTACATGGGTAGAAGAGTCAAAAAATTCCAGGACACAAATTTTCATCCCCCCACCCCAGGGGGATGATCACACACACAAAACAGAGAGAAAACGTTTTTTTTTTTGGCTGTAACTCCTTAACCGTTACCAAATCGAAAGCAAGTCAAGAGCAACAAATCAAAATCACACAATTCTGGACAGGAAAAGTGATATACATCTTTAACGTAAAAGCAACCCTTGAACCCCAAAATCGTATTTAAAGTACATTATTTCATACTGCACAAGTTAATGGGTTCGTGCTAAGGTGACCCATGCCTAGAGGAAATCCCCCTGAATGACTGACAGCTAGGAGACCTCCTTTGTGAATGACTGGCAGCCAGGTAAAAGGCCCTGGCTGGCTCTTTATAGCCTTGGTTTACAATACCAGCATGCACTCTGATCCCAGAGTGCATCATACATACTTAACATGCAAAGGTAGCCACCTAGTGGCAAGTAAGCAAAGATACAACATTAGTGGCTAAGGCCCCTTGAGATAACTCAATATCCAATACACCACATACATCTCCCTTAATTTGTGCGAAAGCTCCTTTTTATCAATGGTGTTAAAGTGATTTTCGTGTTTGAAGTGTTCTTGTGTTCATTTAAAGGTGAAAAGGTAACGGCGTAGCAGCCAAAACGTATGGTGATATTCGAATTCAAATTGCTCGTGCGAGCCCTCTAATAACGCCACCTTTCAGAAAATTCTAAGCATCCCACTTCGGTCTGGTAGAGGGCTTTCAAGAGCACTTTGAATTCGAAAATCACCTTACGTTTCGCCGCTACGCCATTACCTTTTCACCTTTAAATGGGTGTAGGATGGTCCCTATCTAAGCTAAACAATTTCGGTTAAAATTTATGGAAAGAACAGATCCCACCTTTCATAAAATCCTAAGCATGTCCACTTGGGGCTATTAGAGGGCTCGTAAGAGTACTTTGAATTCGAAAATACCCATATGCTTTCGCTGCTAAGCCATTACCTCTTCACCTATAAATGGTAGTATGGCCCCCCCTCTAAGCTAAACAATTTCTGTTAGAATTGAAGAAATAAATTGATCCCCACCTTTCAAATCATCCTAAGCATGTCCCATTCTGGGCTATTAAGAGTGTTCGCAAGAGTACTTCGAATTTGAAAATCACCACACGCTTTCGCCGCTACGCCATTACCTCTTCACCTTTAAATGGGCGTAGGACGATCTATCTAAGGTAAACAATTTGTTGTTGGAATTGCTGGAAAGGATAGATTCCCCCTTACAGAAAATACGCAGCATGTCCATTTCGGGCTATTAGGGGGGGACCGCAAGAGCACTTTGAGCACGAAAATCCCTATAACAGTTTTTGCGCAATATAAGAGCGACATACTTTAAATACGATTCTGGGGCACAAGGGTTGCTTTTACGTAAAAGATGTATATCACTTTTCCTGTCCAGAAGTGTGTGTTGAACGTTTTTTCTTGCACGTTATGCTTTTGATTTGTTGACGGTTAAGGGGTTACAGCCAAAAAAAGGGGTTTTTTTTGGGAGGGGGGGGGGGGGGGGTGGGGGGGGGGAGAATTTATGATTTTTAGACTCCTTTACCCATGTGCTGAAACCAAAGAGGCAAATTGGTTGCCAGACGTGATATTTTTTTCAGCCACCACCCCTCTAAACCAGAATTTATGGGTAATAATGAATTACGTAACTGATGGGGGAGGGGCGTAAAAATGTCTGCACCCCCAAAATAATTTTTGGTCCGGCCCTGCTTTAATAATTTTTCCTGAATTTGTTCCTGCAAGTTTTGTTGTTGTGATGTAGCTACTACATAATAGCTGCTAGTGATTGTGATGGTTGTGGGATTATGGGAAGCGTAAATTCAAAGTTAGGCCTACCGATCAATTTCAAAACCATTTTAATTAGCTGCCTTACAGAATTTTGATTGATTGACTGATTTTATTCAGGGAGCGTAGCAACAACATATCTTTCTTACAACAATAAACACGAAGTACACGATGACGCAACACGACAACAACAGCACGTTACGTATAACTTTTTTTTTCCTTTCTAGTTCGGTGGGGATCTGAACAAAGAATAAAGACGTAGGTGAAAAAAAAATACAAAATAAAAGCAATAAAGATCTAAAAAAAAAACCTTTTAGTGTAAAAACGAATAGCAAACTAATAGAAAAAATGTGATATCTCACCCAAAACAAACCTTGTTAATGATGTCCGTCAAGCTTTGTTGCCGTTTGAAGGTGTGATATCAAACGCTAAGCTGTTTTTCCTTTAGTCAATCCCGCCGACTAAGACTTCAAACTACAAAACTTAAAAAACTTAAAAAGTCAAAACTTCTAAAACAAAACAAAAATTCCTTTCCTGTTTATAAGGGAAGAGTTTAACTGAACCGAAGTAAAAACAGGAAAGGAACGCGAATAAGCTTTCCTGTAAGGTTTCAAATGCCACAATGTTGTTGCATTGTTTAGTCCTCGTGAAGCCTTACTGCTGTATTCAACCAATACGCACATAATAAAATTAACACCATTACAACGGGACGAGGGGTAATCGTCTAACTAGAAAATCGCATAATTGGAAGAACAGGAAATCGTCTAACACGAAAACCATCTAACACGAAATTCGTATAATGGAAAATCGTCTAATGTCCCTGCCTCGCTCGCGCTGCTGCACTCGCTGCGGCTATACATATAACATCAGAAACCGCAGCTATGCTATTGTCCAGTTAGACGTTTATCCATTATACGCTTATCCATTACACGATATTCCATGTCGATGATTTTCCAGATTTTTTATTTAGGCAGATGTTAGACAATTATCGCTTTAGACGATTTTCCAGTTAAACTTTCGTCCGACGCCCCATTACGACTCCCAAAAAGCAGTGGTCATTAAAGACAAAAAGAAACTGTTATTTAATGTGTTATTACGCCAGTTTTTAGTACAGTGAGTACATCTAACTAGATCGAACTGTAAAGAAGTGTAAAAAAAAAGTAGGAATAATATGTGGGTGTGTTTAATTGGTAAATCAATTAGCTTGGAATTAACGTGAATTAGATAAACGCGCAGCCAAACACGCACTTCACATACACACTCGCAATTTTCAGATTTTTCAGTTAACCTTCGAACTCACAGTGGAATTTAACCGCCATTACTCGGTAGGATTAATGGCGATTTCAAACGGTGAAAAGAGTTGGTTAGAACCCTTAACAAGTTTGAAGGATTAAAGTTTTCTAATTGGTTGAGGCGTGACGGACGAGAACTCTGATCCAATATGGATCTACGGGGAATGGGGAGGGGTGGGGGGTAGATTCTTTTAAAGATA
This sequence comes from Lithobius niger, assembly GCA_023313725.1. NCBI lineage: Eukaryota > Metazoa > Arthropoda > Chilopoda > Lithobiomorpha > Lithobiidae > Lithobius > Lithobius niger. The sequence continues at coordinate 13,218 of JAHWFP010262641.1, forward strand.
TGTAATTTTCCCTGAATTATTTGTCTCCTACAAATAACTTTCCTCAGGGAAAGTTTTAAAATAATCTCGCGTAACCACGTCTATAGAAATTAGTCTGTTGATGTTAGTAAACGTTTAAAACAGCCAAACATGTATATATTTGTTCCTGCAATCCTGCTCCCCCCCCCCCCACCTTATTTCTAAGGGGACGTGTAATTGTAACATCTTGCCAGACACCCCGCCCTCAATCCCCACCCCCCTATAAATCCCCAGCGCTAAACCAAATCTTGCATGTTAACACCTTTCGCAGGTCCAGGCATGATCATGCGAAAAATGGCGCTGCAATAGTGTTTTTTTACCGTACTTTTTTATTTATCCTAAACAGATAAGTATGAAACATCGACTGAGGGGGCGCGATTCGCGCGCTACTATATATATCGAGATATCAGTAATCTTAAAACGTATGACCCAAGCAATCGTGAAACTCCGGATGTCAGCTCATTGTGTGTGCGACCACACATGCCAAAACATGTACGACGCATGCGCTAAGCTTTAACACGGAGGATTTGGTCTGCGGCTATGCGCTTTTTATAAATCCTCTGATCAGTCACTCTTAGATAGCGATAATCCAGCATGCATGAAAATCTGAAAGCCAAACAATAGGTAGCAATTGTTGCCGCTGAGGGACATAACAATTGAGGCAGCTCGTAAAATAAACACCCAACCAAACATTCTATTCTTCGGCAAAAGAGCCATGGCTTCCTCTTGGGAGTTTTGGTGGCGTTGCTGGCTGAAAACAGAGTGCTCTTCTTGATTTAGAGCAGCTGAATTCGTGACTATTAGCTAGGCCGTCAAACGATGCAGCAATAATTTTTTGCATGTGGAAAAAGAAAAATGGTTAAAGCCGCACGGTACTGAAAAGAAAACCAGCTCTCTTTTTTTATGGTCAACCCTCTCGGTAAGTAAATAAGCCTTAATAAGCCTAAATAAGATTCAACAGACTAATTATAGGACTGCCTTCTTAACAACTTTTAACGTTAATGTTCACGGCATTCTTGAACCTATTTTAAGTTCCACTAGCTTGCTAAGGAACGGCCTATAACCCCCCCACCCCCTCCTTCCTGCTTAAAAAAGGCTAGCTCGATTTTTTAAGACAGGTTATGGTATGCGTGTATAGCCTATACAAATGTTAGTTTTATTTTGAGCAGTTACGCCCCAAAACTATAGTATGCCAGGAAGGTAAGACACACTATATCAGCATTATTAAAATAAAATGGACACGAGGCACCACAATATTAACAACCGATAGGCCTACTAATTTTTATTCTGATACCTAATAGAGTATGATCTAGTTAAGCAATGAATGTTCTGCTGTCCCAACACAAGATTGCCGTGCATAATTAATTCCGCCTGTAGGTTAGAGGGTGACACTAATAACGACTCTGACTAATTAAGCACTACGCTATAAAAGTTTAATATCTACTACGGCTAAATAGTACTAAATACTGTAGTAATAATTAATTGAAATAATAATTGATTCGTGAAAGCATTGATTCGTATTGAAAATAATAATAACCAAGATCACACAAAAATACTTGGCCAAAAGTCGCTCGCTATACCCATGGAACACAGCGGACGATGCGCACTGGAGAACTAACTTATAATTGTCTAAAATCAACCTAAATAAAAAAAATCTGGGAAAGCATCTAAACGGAATAGCGTATAATGGGTAATTGTATAATGGATAAACGTCTAACTGGATTAACGTCTAAGTGCGGTTTCTAATGTTATATGTGGGGCGGGGGATAATCGTCTAACTGGAAAATCGTATAATAATTGGAAGAACGTATAACGGAAAACAGTATAACGGAATATCATCTAACAGGAAATTCGTATAACGGAAAAGCGTCTAACTGGAAATTCGTATAATGGAAAATCTTCTAATATCCCTCTGCCTGGGGCGTCGGACGAACGTCTAACTGGAAAATCGTCTAATGGGATAACTGTCTTAATATTTGCATAAATAAAAATCTGGAAAATCGTCTAAACGGAATATCGTATAATGGAAAGCCATCTAAACGGAATATCGTATAATAGATAATCGTATAATGGATAATCGTATAATGGATAAACGTCTAACTGGATCAACGTCTAACTGTGGTTTCTGATGTTATATGTATAGCCGCAGCGAGCGCGATAGCGCGAGAGAGGCAGGGATATTAGACGATTTTCCATTATACGAATTTCCAGTTACAGGCTTTTCCATTATACGAATTTCCTGTTAGATGATATTCCATTATACTGTTTTCCGTTATGTTCTTCCAATTATGCGATTTTCCAGTTAGACGATTATCCCTCGCCCCATCAGAAACCGCAGTTAGACGTTAATCCAGTTAGACGATTATCCATTATACGATATTCCGTTTAGATGCTTTTCCAGATTTTTTATTTAGGCAGATTTTAGACAATTATCCCATTAGACGATTTTCCAGTTAGACGTTCGTCCGACGCCCCGTTATATGTGTAGCAGGGGGCGTCGGACGAGCGTCTAACTGGAAAATCATCTAAGGGGATAACTGTCTAATATTTGCATAAATAAAAAATCTGCAAAATCGTCTAAACGGAATATCGTATAATGGAAAATCATCTAAATGGAATATCGTATAATGGATAATCGTATAATGGATAAACGTCTAACTGGATCAACGTCTAACTGCAGTTTCTGATGTTATATGTATAGCCGCAGCGGGGCGTCGGACGAGCGTCTAACTGGAAAATCGTCTAATGGGATAACTGTCTAATAATTGCATAAATAAAAAATCTGGAAAATCGTCTAAACGGAATATCGTATAATGCAAATCATCTAAACGGAATATCGTATAATGGATAATCGTATAATGGATAAACGTCTAACTGGATCAACGTCTAACTGCAGTTTCTGATGTTATATGTATAGCCGCAGCGAGCGCGGCAGCGCGAGCGAGGCAGGAACATTAGACGATAATCCATTATACGAATTTTCAGTTAGACGATAATCCATTATACGAATTTCCAGTTAGACGATAATCCAT
>JAHWFP010262642.1:0-12616 GCA_023313725.1 Lithobius niger
TTTCTAGATTTTGATCTGTTGTGTTGTTGACTGTTGATGTAATGTTGCGGTGACTGGTGTGATCTGTTGTTGTTACCCCATAAATGTATCGGTAGTTTTCCACACACCCCTTCCAAAATGCCAGTTAGAAATTGCTTCTCACTGACCCCCTCGCCTCCCCCTGGGCACCAATGGGCGCAACAGTAGTTTAAACGTACCGTCCAACTGGCTAGGTCGGATCCCCCCAACACCCGCTGACCACTGAGTCCAAACCCACTGCTTTTTTATGCGTCCGAACAGTGACCTTACGTCAAGGACTACGTCATAGTAGCTGACCGTGTGCACAAAGCGGTTCCTACTGGTTTAAGTAGGTGAAATTGCTCAGTACGCAGCAACAAGATGCTTGGCCTAGTTTTGTTCGTTTATCGGATGTCCTCGAGTAGCCATTAAGGTATGTAGATTGCTGGTCTTAAAAAAACAACAATAAATAGGTCATTTAGCTCAACAGTCAACACTTTTTTTTTTTTGATTACACGGTTTATTTTGTTGGTTGCCGACACGTATTTCGACAATTTAACTCGTTTTTTTTTTTTGAAGCGCTGACATTTTCGAAGCAAATAAGTCATTTCATCGCGTTCGTGTCGGGCTTGAAGTTAGGGACTAGAACCGTAAGGATGTCAAAACTGTAAAGATGGCACCAAACTCATTCCAAACTGTAAGGGCGCGTTTACGCAATGACTCGCTTTTGCATTCTCGCAGCTGTAGAAGCAAGAATATATCTGAAATTCCAACATGGCGACGGGTTTAGCTCTGCCAGCTCTCGCAAAGAAACGAGTCAGCAACTGAGTTTAGAAGCGATTGGGAAAATTGTTTCGTCAGGTGATGAACCCAAAGGCAGAACTTTCTGCAACTGTCTGCGACACCAATTGTCAGAAAAAAATTAGTCTGCAGCTAATCTGTTTTTATCATCCCGGTTACCCACATGTTTATTGGTTTTTATGGAATAACGTTTCAGTGCTTTATCCTATAAAGCAGTGACATTTGCCGCCATATTGGCACCAGTATGGGTTTTGGAGGGCATAACTACAAGGTGCACTACATAAAAATGGAGGAAAAAACAACGGAAGAGCGGATTTTTTAGGCTTAAAATAACGTTGTTTTCGCCTACAACAAAAATCGCGCATTTTGGTCTAAGAAATTACTCTTCACAGCATCGGCTTCAGTATGACGCCCTTCTGTTTCTCTCTGCAGTGCCCCTTGCAGCTAACCCATTAAGGCTCCAGCATAGAGTTATATACAATAATACTACATCGTGTCACTGCTCTATTGATCTGGCTAATCCACCAATGGAAAGGTCTCGTCGAGACGATCAAACTGGTACATTGGAATGTCAAAATCGGTCAAAAATTGACAAAACGGCAGAAATTTGACCAAAATTTGTCTGCAGCGGCCTTCAACTGTCTGCAACGTACAGACGTCGCACGTCGCGCTGATTCTACCATGGGGGTGATGAAATTCTTTATCTTACTGTTTCGAATGATAAGACTGCAAGCATTCGCTCCAGGGGCAAGGTAACCTAATGGTTAGCACCGCCATTTCATGTGCAAGAGGTACTGGGTTCGATCCTGACCTCAGCCAGCAATGGTATTTTCGGGAAGAGAAAGGCCCTGTGATTCCTCGTGCTCATGTCGATTGCGGCATGTAAAAGATTCTAGGAATTTCCGACTGGATTTACCTAGCAAAATTGTCCCTCTCTCCTTCTGGTGCCATGGCTTCGGCTGGGAGCGCGGCAAAACTACAGCAAGCATTTGCTCAAACGATGTCCGATTTAGCTAGTCCTGGAAGCGTTGTTATCATGTTAACGATACCTTTGCCATCGCGATTAAATGCCAGCTGCGAGAATGCAAAGGCGATTCGTTGCGTAAACGCGCCCTAAGCTTTGTTGAGAAACATTTTCATTTCGCTTACCGCTTGTCCTCCGGAGTGCACGGCTTAAAGCGGCGGGCCTACATTCATAGTGTAACTATAAGCACTAAAATCACAGTAATGTAAAAATCTTACAGCCCGCCCGCTAGTGCTTCGCCTGCCAAAGTACGATTTCAGTTTCCTCCTCTGTGCAATCCGGTTGCTACGCATATATATCAGTTTGGGGAGAATTCAAACTATTGATTCGTTATCCCGATATAGTATATAAACTCTCGTGTTTCGAATTTAAATATTTATGTTAACGAAAGTGTTGGAAATTATGGAATCTATTAAATAGGTGAAAGGATGCCTAGGCGTTATCATTTCTCTGTTTCGTCCGCCTACTTATTAAATATTAAATATGGAGTAATTTTAGGAGATAAATAATTTAATGTGCCACCTGTTTCAGTGACGACTCTGCCAAAAGGAACACTTTCTAAAATCCTTGCTTTGCGCATGTCGAAATTTATACGTTAACCAGTTCTAGAGGTGCAGTTTTCCAGTGTCGTGCACAGGAAGGGGGCATTTTCAATAATTGCCCTTTTGGTTAAAAAAAAAATAGCCAAATAAAGAAAGAAATCACAAGGTAAAGGGTAAATGAAGCAAGCAGTCTGCATTAAAGACTGGCCTTGTGAGGATACACAATACACTTGTCTGAGAAAGAAAGAAAAGACTACTGCCCCGACTGGAACTCGAACCCAGGTCATCCCGTTTACTGCCTTTTTGTGCCAGCATTTGCTGGTGCGGCGTTGCCTGAGAAAAAAGCCTAAAAGAGGCCTAAATGGGCCCAAAAAAGGGCTGATAAAAAGGCAAAAAATGCTAAAAACGGGTAAAAAGATAATTTTAAAAAAAGTATCTAGGAAAAATTGTCGATGTAAAGCTTAAAAAAGTCTCAAAACGGTCAAAAAAGGCCTGAAAATGGCAAAATATGCTAAGAAAGCGTAAAAAGATGGGCAAAAAAAAAAGTCCCTAGAAAAAAATGTGCCCTTTTACTAAAAGTTGACCTTGCCCTCTCCAGGTCTGTGCACGCTACTGCAGTTTTCTATTTCCTTTTAGACTGGAGGTTTATAAATAACCCCCGCGGAATAAATACTAATAACGAGTGTGGCAGATGCCCTTCTATTTGTATTACTAGTTATTTCTGTAAAACGTCTCTGGATCGTTATAAAAATGTTGAGCAATTCGTCGATTCGTATCTTCCTGTCTTTAATTCGACGTGTCACACGTCGAATTAATGTGGTTGTGCCCAAAAAAATGGGTGAAGGCGATTCACGTCAGCCACATCTCCTCAAAAACCATTTGTTCAATTCTGAATCGAGGAACTTAAAGTAGAGATGTGGGTGAGTTGGAGTGTGGAATCTTAAAAGGTATTATGCTCTACAGAATATAGTTAAGACGTTTAAAGTATGCTAACCTCTAACGAGATCCTTCAGCGAAAAACCGTCGTCCGATAGTACACGAACTGTGGATGACGACAGCCCAACGTCAGCGTAAATGTGTGCACTCATACGAAAAGTTGCGGCGTGCAACTGCGCATTTCTACAAGTCAGCTCTTCAATATTGCGGTCGGTTTGAGACTATGCGTAGACATCCAGGTGGCTACTCTCTTATCGCGAAGAGCAAGACATAGTGAGTCGTCACTTGCCTTTTAGCGGTAATCTGGATGGTACACCTAATTTTTACGCTGGAATCTGGACGGTACCTTGAATGCAAGGCGCGCAAAAACTTTGCTGTTAATTATTGCGCTAGCCTCGCTGCTTTTCAGGTACGATGCATTACAATATTTTATTACGCTTATTTGTGGTGTTGTTTCTTATTGAACGAGTGAACAAAGCGAATGATGTCCTGTTTTTACAGTGGCGGACTGGCCAGGTAGGGATGGGCGGGATATTCCTCCTGGCCTTTAATTCTCAGATTTTTTTTTAAAATCCGTTACAGGAAGACTCGCGCAAGTTTTATTGGTTCGATATTAGTTTTACCAAAAGATTTAAAATTGCAAATAATAATAATAATAAAAAAAGATCATTATAAAACGCTAGTCAAATAATTATTTTGTATTGAGTAGGCCTACATGTATCATTCGACACTGTTCCTCGATCTCAATGCAAATCTTTCTCGAAAACAGAGTTCGAGTCGGAAGAAACATTCCTCTCCCCTCCTTACTTGGGCGGTGATACAAATTTGCGAGGGGTAAAAGGGTGGGCCCATCAATGGTTCGACCCATAACGACCCCGTTTTTTTTCTTTTTTTTCCAGTCCTAATTGACATATTTCACAACATGGGGCTCTGGAGCCTTGGGTAAAATTTTCCACGTCAGCCCAACTATCTCCATGTCTGTCTGTTTATCACTACCGCAGTTACGGCCAAAAGCATGAACCGATTCGAATAAAATTTGGTGTGTGTATTCCTTGAAATAAGGCTGAATGAATTTAGTTATTCTGTAATTAGTTTTCATCATTATTTTTCGTATATAGACTTAAATCAAAACAATGGCGAAATAGTTAATTTTGTATGAGCAGTCCAGATTCTTCCTCTACGCTGCCGTTTGGTAAGTGAAGGCAGGTTAATTTCGATCTCTGCCACTTAATACAAACGCACATTTCTAGTATATAGTAACAAACATTCCAATGATTGTTATAAATAACTTTATACATAAAAAAAATAAGCAGTAAAGCTTAAAAAAACCTGGGCACATATAATTGCAGTATTATATTCAATGTGGACTTTGTCACAATTTTCGTGTGATTATTTTAACTTTTTTAACTAAAAAGTGTAAATAAATTTAAATTAGTCAACCACTCGTATATCCTCAGCACAAGACGATTTTGCCTACTCCCTCCCCCAACCTCCAAATTAACTGCTGAATTTACTGAAAATGTGGTGTTCGAAGATTTTAAAAATGTAAAAGCCCGATGAACAAGAACAAAGGGGACTGAAAACTGTAAAACAACAAAGTTTACAGTTGGATTTTTGTAACAAAACCAATATCAGCGTCTGATGAAAACTTATACCTAGTCAGTGATTGCATCGTCGCACACAAGATTCTGGCTAATTTGCCGTATAGCAGTACTAGCAAAAGTTACGGGACAATTTTTTTCAAATATAGTGTGCACTATAATAGATATTGTTCAGTACACAACTCATTCAGATTTTTTAGTAGTGTCGTGTTGGTATGTCTGCCGTTCCAACTGCATACGTCAATTTCAGATTTTATTTTTATTCTACCATATGACACGTCGAATTACTAATACAGTGTAGTGCATCCTTGTTAACTTACTCATGTTTCCAAAATTTACGCTTGACCTAGTTTTCTCCGTTTCTTGGTAAATATACATTTCGTAGATGTTGAAACAGAATACGCCAAACAAAATTTGTCCCATCAAGACGAAATTCATCCTAAATTGTTTTGATTCCTTGCGATTCTTGTGAATTATTTAAGCGTAAACATCAAAAGTAACCTCCGCAAAATGTCAAAAGTGGGAATTTCGCTGCTAGGCCTAAAAGTTTCTTGGAAAAGAAATTTTAAATGTGTAGTTATATATTATCATTTCAAGGAATTACTACGTTAATGCAAACAGTTCACGTGTTTTCCCAGACATATTTTATTTTTATAAAATTGCCTTCGTCGATACCACAGGTACCACCAGCTCAATGCCACCATGAAAGGCGCATTTCGAGTGCGGTCTTTGTTGTAAAAATGCAAATAAAGACGAAATACCAGCTATGAAGTCGAAAATGTGTTCTATGCGGTAATTGAGAAGTTACAGCACTTTTTGCAGATAAGATAAAGTAACAGCCAGTTTCGTGCACAAATAAAACCCCACTACGTTTCGGGAGGACAACTTCCCGTCTTCAGGTAAAAATAAACACTAAAACATTTTAAAAATTCATGACAGTATCTGCCGAGTCACCGAGTCTATAAAAACAAACCATTCAGGCATGGTCAGGGCCTAAAACATTAAAATTATTAAAAATGTAAAAATGTTGTCCTCCCGAAACGTAGGGTGGTTTTATTTGTGCACGAAACTGGCTGTTACTCTATCTTATCTATGCGACTGATGGCTGAGGACCTAACAAGTGGAGGGAAATGGGGTGCGTCGTGGGATATTGGTGGGTTGAGGTGAGAGAGTTAAGACATGGACGAAATTCTTAAAGGGGGGATTCCTGTGCCCTCCATGTGTAGGTGGGGTTGGGAAAATTAGGGGGAAATCTCAAGCTTAAAACTAAAAGCAAGATGGTTAAAATAATCCAATCCAGATTGGGTGGTTCAGTTGTTGGCGGTGGTTTATTACAAGTGCTCGCCTGTCTTAAATGATTTGCTGGACGATATAAAGCCAAGTTAGAATTAAGAAATTGAGAGGACCGGAAAAGCTGAAATAAATTCTGAAATTAGGTTAGGTTTGAATGGAAGGGGTAATCAAGCTAGGCCATTGGTTCTCCAGTGGGGGGACATTTACGAACGTTAGGGTTGGATATATAGCTGAAGTTGGGGGGGGGGGGGAAGTTAGGGTTAAGTTAGCCAAAGAAAGAAGGAGTGGGGAGCAGTGGAGGGGAGGTGCTTACGGGTCGAAGCAAAGAAGAACGATAATTTTCTTGTACAACAAGCACTATAGGCCATTTTTCACGTTACAAACTTATTTCCGGCTCAGGCCAAGGATTAAACAGGCGTCCATGTTGCGAGTAGGAGGCTGCCATGTTGGAGGAAGTGACGTCCCAGCACCTCCATCTGTGTGCAAATTCAATAGTCGAGTCTTTCAGATTAAACGGAAACGGAAACTCCTGTGCGGAAACGGAAACTCTATACACGGAAACTCGTAAAGGAAAAAAACTGAATCTCCGTTGTAGAGTTTTCTTTTTTACTAAAAGTAAATGCTTTTTTTCCGTCGGCTAACAACGTAAAGAGAGAGCGTTTATTTTTTAAAACTCCGTTGTTTGTAAATCCACTAGTCACGTGCTTCCTTGCAGTACTCGGATTGGCTGTCCGGGCTATATTTGGGTTCTGTACCGTCATACCACGGTGCGACTCACAATATTCTTCGAAAAAACAATACTACCTGAACTCGAGCATGCACCATCTTCTCTAGTCGCTCCATCTTTGGGTCGAAGGACCCCGGCGAAGTGAAGACTCAGTGGGGAAACTTGGCTGAAGTCGGACGGGTTGCGCGCTACAACACTGGTGTGATTGAATGATACATGCTATTTGCAACATGACACTGGCGGATTGTTAACGTCGCTTGACTTGCAGCGGAATCCTGCGGAATTCTTTAATTTTGTTCCAATACGTTTCAACCAGCTAAACGTGATTGTTGTAAAATGGGAAGTCTTTGTTGCGTCTTTAGCCTGAAGACGTTTGCATATTTCAGGTTATCTTGTGGCGCAGCTGGAGCGAATCTGTCTGCAAATCGTTGTAAAGGGTGCTTAAAAAGGAGACCGCAAAACTTTCATCAGGTATATACGTGCAGGGGTGCGAATTTCGTCGGCAGCGAATTTCCGGCAACGAATTTCATCAGACTTTTGACTGGTGGAACATATAGAATGTGTGTATTTTAGTCCCGGTCATTTTACCGACACCCAATTCACAGGCAGTCAATTCACTAACAGACAGCTATACATAAAGAAATCTGTTTTCAGCTATTATATATGGTATATGGCATTAATCATTTAATTGCAATACCCTAAAATACAACTTCACAATATTGACTGCAATATTAAATAGTTGTTCTTAAAAACTCGTGCTGAATAGCTAAAAAAAATATGTGAAAAGATAATACAAAACTAAATCATTATTTTGATTGATATTTTTAAGTGATAGGGAAAAAAACATACAAAAAGAATGAGTCGAACTCAGTCTCTTTGACTTGAGTCGAAGGCACTGATAAAGAGAAGGATTCGAACCCCGTATCTTAGACTTGATGCGAAGGTAGTGATAAAAAGACGGACTCCAACTAGTAGCTAGACTTGAATCAAAGGCACTGATAAAAAGACGATTCAAACCCAGTATCTTAGGCTTGAGTCAAATTCACTGATAAAGGGACGGATTCGAACCCAGTATCTTAGGCTTGAGTCAGTCAAGGATTCTGATAAAAAGACAGAAACCTGCCAGTATCATTGACTTGAGTCGCTGGCACTGATAAAAAGATGGATTCGAACCCAGTAGCTTGGACTTGAGGCGACAGCGCTAATTGTCCAGAATTGTCGAGTCGACAGCACTGATTAAAAACATGGATTCGAATCCAATATCTTAGACTTAAGTCAAGGGCACTGATAAAAAGACGGATTCGAATGTCATTTCTTAAATTTTGAGTCGAAGGCACTGATAAAAAAACGGATTCGAACCCGTATCTTAGACTTCCGAAGGTACTGATAAAAATACAGAATCCAACCGGTATCTTAGACTCGAGTCAAAAGCGCTGATAAAAAGGCGGATTCGAACCCAGTAGCTTAGACTTCAGTCAATGGCACTGATAAAAAGATGGATTCGAATCCAGTTATTTAGAATTGAGTCGATGGCACTGATAAAAAGACGGATTCTAACCCATTATCTCAGACCTGATTCAACAGCACTGATAAAAAGTCATATTCGAACACAGTACCTTAGACTTGAGTCGATGGCACTGATAAAAAGAAGGATTCGACCCCAGTATCCTAGACTTGAGTTGAAGGCACTGATAGAAAGCCGGATTCGAACCCAGTATGTTAGACTAGAGTCAAAGGCGCTGATAAAAAGATGGATTCGAATGCAGTATTTTAGAATTGAGTCGACGGCCCTGATAAAAAGATGGATGTTAACCCAATATCTCAGACTTGAGTCGATGGCACTGATGTAAAGACGGATTCGAACCCAGTATCCTGGACCTGAGTCAAAGGCACTGATAAAAAGACGGATTCGACCCCAGTATCGTAGACTTGAGTCGAAGGCACTGATATAAAGACGGATTCGAACACAGTATTGTAGACTTCAGTCGACAGCACTGATATAAAGATGGATTCGAACCCAGTATCTTAGACTTGAGTGGAAGGCACTGTTCCATTGTGCCACGCTGTCAAATGTCTCTTGGTGAAAAAGATGTCTGTCTGTGAACCTGCTAGTTGTGAAATGTCTGTGTCTACAACCCGCTACTGACTGTCATTTCGGAGACACGGTCAAATGGCTGTGTTTGTTAAATGGCAGTCGGTAAAATGGCCCAGACCCATATACAGCAATTACATAGGGGTGTTAGGGGCTTTTTGTCACACACAAGAATATTCCATTTCATTGCCTGCTTTTCCAATCGACCAATATCGGGACATCATAAATCGAAAATATTCGTGACTCGTGAGTAACTTTTTATCTTCTCGAAAAGGAGCATGTTCGTTCTTCTTCTCCACCCAAGTGTATGTGTCGTTATTCGTTAAAAATGAACTCGAGGATAACCTTGACTACAAAGCGTAAGAAACGTAGACTTTTCTTGTGTTTGAGGTTTTCATGTTTGAACGCACGCAAAGGATTGAGCTGAAATTGTTCGACAATTGTTGAAAATGATAAAAGATAAACTGCAGGATGAAGGGCAAAAGCCGGTACTAAGGGCAGTCATACCGCTGACCCAGAAGTCCAAAATGGACTTTCTTAGAACTTTCTTAGACTTCTTAGACTTTCTTAGAACAGCGAAGCAGTCAATCATCAATAATTCAAGATAATAACAATATAATAATAACAATATAATAATAACAATATAATAATAACAATATAATAATAACAATTTTGTCACGATAGCAACAGGTCTGGCAAGGACCGTACGACCACTAACAGCCAGCCTAAATTACAAATAGAGGACAGTCACATCAAATGATATTGATTGGCCGTGGGAAGGTGTGAGGATTAGGTATTGGGACACGAATGCCTTACCACCAAGGTTAGACCTGCCAGGGACTCTAAGGTCCCCGATGGCATCGCCAAACGTGTTGAACACGGAGCTCTACTGTATGTAGGCTTATCTTGTATCGGAGTACAAGATACAGCCGTCTGGTGAGAAAGAATGAAACGAACTGGTGAGACCGGAGCTCCAAACCTATAGGAACGTCGCTGAAGGTGATGTTTATTTGTCTGATGGGATATTTCTGTGCCCAAGAAAAAAAAAACCACTTAAAAATGTCTACTTCTTTAATCACTTCAGCAGAGAAATAACCACAAAATGTACATCCCCCCTTGGTTTCAAACTATGAAAAAAAAAGAAGAAAACGTGCTGATTCATATGGTTTGAGCTTTAGTTAAATTTGTCTGAAAATGGTTGTCGGCCATTCATTGAAAAGTCCGAAAGAGGATTACCTTTATGGACTTCTGCCGTTGGTTTTGTGGACCATCCGTTATAGCAAGAATTTATAGGGTTTGGGAGGAGAATTTGTAACTCTAAAAAGACCCTATTGAAACATGTTAGATTCGTCCCTATTAGTTCCGTTAGAGTTTTCAGAGGGCGCCACGTGTTCCAAATCGTAATTTGTGCTCATTTTCAGCCCAAATCTAAAGTAAATTAAATTACAACGAAGCTAGGGTAAATAATAATTAAATATAAGCTAGTTTTGTTTAGTTTCGTTTAATTTTAGGCTAAAATATGATTAGAAATACCCACATAAAACATATGGCAACTAATGTGAATGTATCTAAGACGTTTCAGTATGGGTCTCTGTCACAAATTCTCCTACCCATCCCTCTAAATTCTTGGTTATAGTATTTAGAAATACATTTCTTCAAACCTTGATTCAACAACAACAACGACACGTTTATCATCATTAAATGCTCAACAATCTGACTGGAGAAATACACCTAACAAGTTCGTCGATCGAAGTAGCTTTCCCAGTACTTGTTTTCATGGGGGGGGGAAAATGGAGACAGAGCTAACTTGAGTTCAAACATAAGAAATGATTTTGGGTTTCTGCTTTTACTCTATAAGAGTGATGTTAATATCTTAAGTGAACTATTAAATCCCTCGGGCAGAACAGTGTGGGTGGAAAATGCCAGTTGAATCCGCAAGTACAAGTTCAAACCTCATCCACGATTGTTTGTTTACTCATGTGTGTTGGTGGTCTTGTGACTATATGGAATGGCGTATTGAATGGGATGGTGAACTTGCTTTCAGTTTGTTTCGTTTGTCAATCGTCTCGATGTGCGAGACGGAGCGTAAACCGGTGCCGTTTTATTCTATGCAACAACAACCATCATCTTGTCGTGTGCGCTGCTTGGTACACGAAATGGTATTGGGCCATTTTATCTTTGTCACAAGTTGACAGTTCCCATTTTTTTTTTTTTGACAATGTCCTTACATACCACACGTGCCTTCGTGAACAAATGTGTAACACGGAATGGTGGCAGTTAAACAGAGATGCTGAAAGACTCGGAAAAATCCGTCTGCCACCAGTGGGGGTGTGACTTGACGTCCTTAAAAGACTTTCCATTTCTGAAACCTTTGCTTTTGCTCTTTTACAATGGAGGGTTGCGGCAGAAGTCGAAACGACGACAAACGCGGCCAAGTCGAGTCTTTTGGAAGCTTTTGGCAGCGAAATGGTTGTTGCGTGCGTGTGTCATGTTCGACATCCCTTGTCACTTTTCGATGCGCTGGTATATGTCTTCTGCAACTGTGGTTCCGACGCCGTGCTGAGCTTAGCAATGCTCCCGTCGCTGTAGTCCGACGTGATGACGCGCACCACACAGATGGCGGTTGCGAAAGACGTGAAAGGGAGGGTGCGTCTTTCCCTAGATGGAATGATCTTCTGGTTGATGCATCGCCGCTTCTCTGTCATTGCAGCCTGCAAAATGTTACTGTTACAACCTGGTTAGCTCTAGAACGATGTATGGTTAACTGCGCTTACCGGACAAGCGGATTCACGATTTAGGGCGCAACCATCTGTGATACTTCCGCTCTGAGATTATGGGATGGCAACCGCCATTACGGCTAAACATGGTTAGCAAATCCAGTCGCTGCAACTCAGAATTGTTGGAGAAATTTAAGTCCGACGATTAGGGCAAAACAAGCTCAGCTGCAGTAAAATTGTGATACTGTTTGCAAAATTTATCCTTGCAAATTTCAAAAGTTTTGAATAATTTTCCAATAGCTGTTCGATTTTATAAATTGATGTTTGCATAGTTTTTAAGCTATACAGCGTTTTCACATTTGTGGCAACTTGTAATAGAACTGTATGCGTTGCCTTTTTCCCACACCACAGGAGTGATTACGACAGCAACTTAATGAATGAGATGTTTCTTACGAATCTCATTCAGGCGAGAGCAGAGGCGAGAACTGTGGGCACAGGTGCCCGCCATGTTTCTGACGGCAGTTTACGAAAATTCTTCTTTAAATTCTTCTGTTTTTTTTTTTAATTGTAGTTTTAATCATTTCATAGGGCGTTAAAATAATTTTGTAAATAAAATAAATACATGGCCTAACGTGCGCGCAGCCTATCTTGAGTTCGCCGCAGAACGAACACAGAAGATCTATTGTACGTTTTTGACAGCAGCGTGCGTTGTTGATATCCAAATTGGTAACAAAAACAATGGTGGCCGTCGATTAAAGCCGCCCGCTCCAGGAAGACGTAGCCGCTCATAAAAAAATTCCAAGACTCAAGATACGCCACTCACACAATACATACATAGTTAGCTCCGCCATGTTGGCGTTACCGGTGTCGGCGAAGTGTCTGAAGA
>JAHWFP010262643.1:2524-17650 GCA_023313725.1 Lithobius niger
GAATCCTACTAACGGTTCTTGTCTCAGGTGGGGATCGGGGGGGGGGGAGGGGGGTATTCCCTGTGGTTTCCAGTAGCGACACCAGCGAAAATGTCCCCTCTCAAAATGAAATCGAGTCGTTCAGAATTGTTCGGTTGATGGTGGTCTGTCGTTTCTAAGACTGCGTTTCTAATGTTTGAGGTTTTAACTGACAAGTCTCGCAGACCGCAACAGTATACTGAAAAGTTCTAGGCCAGAGCCGTACGGAGGGGGGCAAAGGTGGTAGTCCTCCCCCCTCCCCGTCGCCCGCATATTTTTTTTTCGTAAACAGTTCCGATAGGCGAGCCGGATCTCGCTAAGAAACTTCGTTACTTAGCACCCACTAAACCATGCGCAATGGCGTTTGCCGTGACGTCACCATGAGTTAGCCAATGACGAACGAGAACAACGGCTGTTTGGCCGTCTGATTGGATTAGCCCAGTCATGTGATATGCACGTCACAGCAAACAGCCATGCGGGTTATATGTAAATTAACATTATTGCTGATCTTTTGTTGTAGTTGGATCAGGTTAGGTTGGGTTAAGTTAGGTTAGGTGACTTAAGTCGCATTAAACAGGTTTTTTTTCTGTACGCTGCTGGACTGCATGGAGAGTCATGTAGCGAGTTTTGCTGAACTGTTTACGAAAAAAAAAATATTCTCCCCCGCCCCCAAGGCACCCTGTAACGGCTCCTTTGGCGGCCTTAAATGAGTTTTCTCAGTCGGAAGTAATACTTTTCGGTATAATCTTATGGTCTATGACGGTGGTTCCCAACCTTTCTCTAGTTTTCCGCCCCATTGGGACTAGGCAGGCAATGGTGCCGCCACCCCCCCCTCCCCCCAAAAAAATTGCAGTGCAATTTTTTTCTCACTACGATGAGGCAGTGTTGCCACATGAGAACAAAAATATCTAGAATTTTGGCTAACATGGCTGTAGATTGCACAAAAAACATGTAGATTTAAAAAAAAAGAAAATTTCGCCTTCCTCACACAATTAACTTCTTTTGTGATGCATAGTTAAAAAAAAAAAAAAAATTCGTCACTGATCTTTAGGGAGCGTTTAAGCACCGACTCGCCTTTGCGTTCTCGAAGGTAGAAGCTAGAAATCATCTGAAATTCCAACATGGCGGTTAGTTTAGCTCTGCCGTCTCGCAACGAAAATAATCCATAATGCGAGTTGAGAAGTGACTGGGAAATTGTTTCGTGAGGAGGAAATCTTTGTCTTATTATCACCGATTATAAAATTGTAAGCATTCTTCAAACGATGTCGGATTTAAAAATCCAGGTAGCGTTGTTACCTTTGCAGCGACACCTTTCCATCGCGATTAAATTTTAGCTGCGAGAATGCAAAGACGATTCGTTGCATAAACGCGCCCTTGTAGTACGGCGTCGGCAGTGACTCCCAAGGAAGGCCCGCCTTACCGGCTGGGAAACGTGGGTCTATGACACTATTGAAACCTCAAAACATTAGAAACATGATCTAGGAAACGACACGTCAGCTGGGGCAAGGAAGCTTAATGATTAGCATGACTATTTCATGTGCGAAGGCCACGGGTTTGGGTTTCTGGGCTTTTCAGGAAGTGTAGAGTGCTTCGATGCTTATGTCGATTGCGGCATGTAAAAGATCCTTGGAATTTCCTCTTGGATTTGTCTAGCAAACGTGTCCCTCCCTCCCTCCTGTTCTCATGGCTTCAGCTGGGAGTGAATCAAAATTAACCTCCGATTCGGAAGTTACAGGGGGCCGGACGAAACTATTCGAAAAAAATAAAGACATAGCTGAAAAAAAAAAAATTGTCGGTCAATCATTCATATCCGTCAGGGAGCCATTTGATGCAATGTGCCAACTCCACATACAATTCTTTCGTACCCCCATGTTCTAGGTAATCGCGAAGTTCTAATAAGTAAACCAACAAAAGACTTTTTTAGTAAACCAGCAGACTTTATTTTTTTTTTCAAACAAAATTACAAAAGTGAAAGCTAAAAATTCTACCCACTGTTAGCTGAACATGTCAGCGCACAGTCGTTGCTAACTAAACAATGCACATTGGCTGTTTGCCGTGACGTCACCATGAGTTAGCCAATGACGAACGAGAACAACGGCTGTTTGGCCGCCTGATTGGACTAGCCCAGTCACGTGATATCAACGTCACAGCAAACGGCCATGGTGCGTGGTATAAAAGGCCGATAAAACTCTGTACTCCGTGATGCGTGCAATTTTACACTCGCTGATCTTTGCAAAGGCGTTATCCTCTTTTTCTCCTCAGAAACTTTTGCTACGTTCGCTCTAACCTATGTAAATATTGCAAAAGCTAAGGTCTGTTTAAGTGTTAAAAATTTAGGCCAAATAGCATGGAATTAATAAGAATCTGATGCATCCATCCAACCGCACCTCACACACATCCGGTTAATTTTCAGGGGTCAATTTTTTCCTGATTTAGAGAAATCTTTCTTTCCGTTTATCCTCTACGGATGATAATTATTTTTTTTACCGTTTTTTTTTAGCGATGACGTTTAGCCAATTACAGTAAAAACCTACCTTACCTACCATGTTCAATAGTAAACACGATAAAAAAAAATTGAATACGACAGAAAGGTATAAAGTGGGTGAAGCACTACAGTAACATTGTGTTATCTGAAACTTTACGGAAAACCTATTCGTGGGTCCTTAACTGCAGTTTCGGTTCTGTGAAACGAGAACTCCCATATAGTAACACATTTTCACAAGGTATTACTCGTTTTATAGCCTTATATTCGCCTACAAAAAAGTATCGTAATCAAAACAATACTCAATTTAGTTCTGAAAATAGGAAAACATGTACCAATTCCAAGCTGAACATGGTGACACCTACCCAACCCAGCAATTCTAAACACACGCTATTGTGTCGCCACCAAGTAGTTCAGATTGAATTGTTGTCAGGTGTAAAAAGGCTGCTCACCAGCAGACAGTGTATTTTAACGTACAAGCTTATAGTTGATTTCGGCATACTGGAGAGATTTCCCGTAAGGTAGTAATCTTTGCAAATCGTTAGAATCAGGTGTATTGGGGTCCGGTAACGAAGGAAACCTCAATATTAAACGCTGGGAGTGTGTCTTTATGGGGGAAAAAACGCCCTCAAAAACGTTGATTTGTGTCATTTACTGGTGACTAGCAAGCTAGTCCGACGGCTTCCATGTTAATTCTCATAGGGTATAAAGACACCTGTAGCCTACAGCTCACTAGGGAAAGTTGGTTGACAGGTAAAGAGTGGTATGGTGAAGTGCCTCTTCGAAAAAGGGGGTTGTAGCTATAGGCACGTGGCCTTTGAGTGACCATTGTCACTATTGTTTGTGTTGTCATCCAACAATATTATACCATTATCGTTTCAGTACTGAATTGCCAAAATACATTGTTGCAAAAAAGCGGCTCACGAAGCTCACCAAGAGGATGGGTGTCTTTTATTGGAAAGAAAATGCAGATCGTGAGCACAGGGTACAATCAAGTAGGGAAAAAAAGTAATTTTCTAAAAGTAGGTCTTCATAATGCGCCAAGTTTGCTGATTTATCTAGCAACTTGCTAGTGTGTTGCCGCCAAGTAGATGAGGTTAAATTTTAATTGTCAATATGAAAATTTGGACGTAAAGTTCCCTCAGAAAAAAAGGCTTTTGTATGTTCAGTCCCTTGAAAGTTGTGATATCCACCCAAAACCAAAATTTGTATAAGAGAAGGCGCTAAGTTTATCCACCCAAAACCAAAATTTGTATAAGAGAAGGCGCTAAGTTTCTAAGAAGGGTCTGCCTTTTAAAGTAGCGATATCTTTCAACCAAGGAAAGGCCACCAAGGTTAATCCTATTAGACAAGTTAATCGCACCTACTAATAGTTCAAAAGTTGAATGAAAACTAAAACATTCCTACTAGCGATAGCAATCTTAAAGTTTTCATTTAACGTCCAAAATATTAGTCGGTGCGTTTAACTTGGCTGATGGATTAACCTTGGCGGCCTTTCCCTGGTTGAATGATATCACTACTTTCAAAGGCCGACCCTTTTTAGAAACTTTAACGGCTTCTCTTATACAAGGGCAATGTGCCATTTTTGCCGGCTAATAGGTTCAACCTTGGGAGCCTTTCCCGGGTTGAATGATATCGCTACTTTCAAACGCCGGTCCTTTTTGGAATCTATGTGGCTTCTCTTGGCACCAGTTTGATTTTGGGTGAATTAGGATTTCTCAGAACTATGGTGGATTTCTCACAACATGGCCTTAAGGAAGTTGTCCCAATTTATGGCGAATTAATTTAAGACACACAATTCGTTTATTTCTTTTATTTCTTGCTTTTATGTGTAACGGCTCAGTTCGTCATGCGGTGCCATCGTCGCACACTTGCACATGAACTGATTTGAAGTGAAGTAAAGTGCGATGTAATATTTTTATTATTAATTGTGGTTTGCCAAAGACTTGTACGAAGCTAAAATTGCTTGTTTGCGCTGGTCGAGTTAAATTTCTACAGTGTACAGCCACATCCTACACTGGCACATGCAAGGTAAATCAAAAAAAAAAAGTTGCTTTACACAAAATGAAAGAACAAGGTGCCAACATACAGGGTGCCATGTAGTCTCTCGCAGCACAAGGGGTATTTTTCACGCATATTTATTTGGTGAAAACTACATAGCGTAATCCTTAATGTACGTTTTTTTCCAAAAGTAAAAACTGACACTACTTCGACAAGTGGCCGTATGGGGTTAGGACTCGGTACGAACTCTGGAAGAAAGGGTAGAATTGTGTTGGCGACTCCTCCTTCATGCCGCTCAGGGGGGAGGGGGGTCTTTTCCGTGCTTTTTGCATATTGCTTTTCCATTGGCTGTTGATTTTGCTGGTGCCACTGACGTCACAATGCAGCTCGACAGCTTACACACATGCGCACAAGCCAATCCAGAACGGAGCCAGTGACGTTACACGAAATATTGGCAGGAAAACGACTTAATGAGCTGGCGAAGGACCAACCTTCCTGTGTAATATAGTTCCCCTCGATCTTGATGCCGCTCCTGGTAATACGTTGTGCCAGTTTGATGAGATTTGGATATGGATTTTGGTAAATTCCCCATGTATTACACATTTCGTGAAAATTTGTTCAACCCTTCTCAAGTTGTTTCATGTACAGGCAACGGAATGAAGTTACTGACGGTTTTCGCTTCTATGAAACGCTCCTCGCAGATACGAGGTAAGAAATCAGTTCTTGTAAAACTGGCTCGTAGCCCGCACAGCTAATTTCTTACCTTGTCCCAGCCCCGGTTCCAGGTCCAGGAGGACCAGGTTTGCTTGTGCTCACAGGAATCACACGGACCTGTAGATGGTCTACACATGTTCGGGGGTGGGGGGAGACGAGATGCATTAGCATATTTTATGAAGCTGACATGATTTAAAGGCACATAACTCCCTCCGGTATATTTTAAGTTTCACTCGATACATTACCGGAAATAGTTTTATAT
This sequence comes from Lithobius niger, assembly GCA_023313725.1. NCBI lineage: Eukaryota > Metazoa > Arthropoda > Chilopoda > Lithobiomorpha > Lithobiidae > Lithobius > Lithobius niger. The sequence continues at coordinate 8,002 of JAHWFP010262643.1, forward strand.
AAACTGATTTACCTTTCATTTGCTGGTCTAAGGGTACGATACAGATGTCAGTAGTGGCGCGTGAATGTTATTAGGCTTGTTTTAAACGGCTCGGTCCGAGCGGTATTTAACTCCCGCCACATCGCTGGCAAGCCGCGGCCCTGGAGGAAGGATAATTAGTCCTTCGCTCATGTTTACGACTTGGTCGTACGATGTGTCACGTTGCCGCGGTCCCGAAATGAGTTTAACTAGTGTCGTAGAGCAATGCGCGCTGCGGTCGTTTGAACTATATTTTAGCGTAGGTGATGCAGAGTAAAGCGGCCAGAACGGAGGGATTTATGTGCCTTTAACGGCAGGTAAGCTCTACACTGCTGTGTTAAAAATAGAGTAAACAACAAACCCCATCGTACCAGTCGGGGGCTGCAGCAAAGGCTAGAATGCAGAGGTTTTTATTGTTTGGTGACTTACAGGTACAGCCGTGAAAGGCAAACTGATAAAATGGAACTGAAACCTTGATTTAAGTAGTTGATTTTGGTTATGCCGCAATGCTTCTCTTTTGAAGCAACAAATATTTGATATTTGATAATTAATAAAACAGCACTTTAGTCCATTTTCACTTATCCATTACAACGCTTGGCCGTAAAATTTACATTTGAGATGTTACCAAGAAGAGTTTCTCAGTGTATCTTGGTGTTATTTTTAACATACAGATTGACCTAATCGTCCGCCCCTACTTCCTAGCAAACATTAATTTGTACGTGTAGGTTTCTTTTTCTAAGACACGTAAACACACGTAACTGCTTAAACACTAGGGTGTAGTGTAAAAACTTATTTTTTGGGAATTGCTCATTGGCAGGGTGTGGAAAAGTTGCTCTTGGCCATCACTATGCACACAAAAATTTCATCACTCTGGTGTCAGCTCTTGTGGTGCCCCAAGGGCCTTCAAGTTGAACATTGTTCGGCAAGGGGCGGAACAGTGAAAAAGGCAAAAATGATGATTTGACTGGTTTTAAATTTAACTTTAACACTATCTCATTTGAAACACTTGAAGAGACCAAGAAAGGTAGCCATATTCCCCCCCCCTTTTTTTTGAGTAATAGCTAAAGTAGTTAGGGGGAAAATTTCTTAAAACGCCATTTTGGCATGTTTTCGATGCTTATTCCCACAGTTTTTGAGGAAAAATAAAATTCTCTGCAGTTACGTCAAGCTAACGTAGTTTCTGAGAGAATCGAACGAGAATGGGACTTTAAAACAGTCAAATCATCATTTTTGCCGCAGCCGCCGTTACGCCCACTGCCGTACAGTGTTAAACTTGAACGCCCTTGGGGTACCTCAAGACGTGACCCCAGAGTGATGAAATTGTGCTACTGATGACCAAGAGCAACTTATACAATCCATCCTAATAAACACGTCTACGCCAAGGATTTCCATTATTCTTGCCATAATGAATAAATGCCAAGAATTATGATAATGCTAGTTAAAATTGTTGAATCAGGGTTTTGATGGAATTAATTTTTAAAAATTCTCCTTATTAACTCTTTTCAGGACCAACCACAAGGAAGAATTCAAATCACGATTTCTGCAGGAGATGGCATTCAGGGCCAGATGGCTGGCGAACTTATATTTGACCAGGACTCTTCATTTATTACCGATTTATTAGAAATAGCAGACCAAACAGTCCCTGGGCCCATTCCTATTGGTCAGTCAGAGGAAATCATTGAGCCACCGAAACAATCTCCACGTTTCAAGCAGCAGGTGTTCGCTTATCCACATGGATATCGACAGTCTGGTGGAGACGATCAGTACCGAAATGGTCACCCAAATGACTACTGCTGTAGGAATAGTAACAGAAGTGACTACTACTTGGAATCTGTCCCTGGCACGTCCGACTACTTGGAAGATATGGAGTCAGGTCCTGAATCGTCCTTGGTAACGCCACGTCAACCTTTGACACGTACTATTGATGGGAAAGAACGGATGGCAGCCGGCAGTGATGATGATGGGCCATTGACAAAAGAGGCAACATGCAATGACACACATGAGCCATATTGTCGACAAGAAAACTTGCACAATCCTGACGTCGTGGATGATGACGGAAAAACACGGATGTGTGCTGGGTACGAATTCCCGGGAAGTGAAAATGTGCAACAAGATGTTCCAAATTACCGTTTGCGTGGACAGGTCTATGACCAAAGGGCACTAATGGAAGCGCAACAGTACCAATATGCATTCTCTTCCACAAATTCTATCCAGCAGCCGACGCAAAGCTGTTTCACTTCAGCCAGTTGCAACCATGCTTGCACAGCACCTTGTGAATTTGGAGACTGCAGATATGCACCATATGGTTCTACACGCATTATTGACGGAAAGGAACGGATGACAGCTGGAGGTGAAGGTAAAATGTATGATGAAAGAACCAGTGACTACCGTGAAGTAGTACACATCCATGGAAAAGAGCGAATGCGTGCCGGTGGTGAATTCCGGAAAGGTGGAAATACATATGCTGTACCCAGTTATAGTTGGTACGGTCAGTGTTACGAGAATAGGTCACCAATGGAATTGCAGAGGTATGTAATCCCTTATGCGACTCCTAACCGAGAATTCACTCAAGACCGATTAACTTCTGGGTACTGCTATTGTAACCCAGCTTTAACTTCTCCTTGTGGGTTTGGAGAATGCCCAAAGGCACCGTATGGTTTCTGTCGTAGCGAACCGAGTCCTCCCTGTCCATGCCCATGTCAAGGAGGTGAAGGTGGAAGTGGTGGAACTGACTTGGGCGCCCACAAGGCCAACATGAGCTCGCTTGTAGAGAATACTCAGTCCAATCTTAGCGCACTAAGGAAAAATCTCTCCTGCACAACAGGTGAAAATGTGAATTACATTTGGGATAGTAGCTATAGTTGCTTTACTACACCATGGGACGCATTGGACAAACATCATTATAACACTTCAGATCGTGTTTATTTTGAGCAGAAGATTGCTCCAGAACCACCGTGTGAAAAGGACAAAAAGCCACCTGCATGCCCAGTCCATCCTACCGAATGTCCCGCTGCAGTTCCATGTGGTTCAGGTGGTAACGATCCCCTCTGTCCAATTGACCTGTGTGGGATGAACGTTACCAAGGAAGCATTTACTCGACTGACTAAAGAACAAAGCTTTGACACTGGCTCTGCTGGTTGTGCTGAGAAACGTTCTTCAGTTGAGGATAGCTTTCGACGCAGTTCCATTCCACGAACCAAGGAGTTGCCCGATTCACTAAGTTTTAAGGAAAACCAACTACTTCAGTATTCCTGTGGCCAGGACCAGACGGAAGGTGAAGAAATGTACTCCAACAAAAGCCTTCAACACTCTTTCGGCCGAAGCACTGTGTTTGGTAACTGTTTTGAGAAAAAATCTTGTGAAGATCGGGATCTGAAGCGACGCTCGGGATGTCCTCTTCCGCTGCCTGTACCCTCTTTTGCTGCACGCCCATGTGATCTGTATCCTCGGAGTGGTGGTAATGAAGCAGCTGGACCTAATGAATGGACAAACGAGTGGGATACGAGCTTCCCCAAAGAAGAAATCTTCATGCATCATCTCGAGAACTATGACGTCGAACAAAACAATATTGGGTTTTCGGAAGTCCTTAATGATCAGAAAGAGTTCAAGAGGACGTCGAGGCCTATTAAGTCTGCACCAGGGCCATGTGATCCACCCGAGGTTTGCGAGTATGGTTCATGGAGTAAAGAACCTTGTGAAAATCGGTCGTGCGCTGGCGGCGACAAACAGCCTTGCGAACAGCGCTCTTCTGCTGGAGGAGAAGGAGACGCCAAGTGTCTACAGGAAACTGCTGATGCTGGGTGTGTTGAACCTGAAGTGGAAGGAGGAGAGGACGGTGAAGAAGACGACGAACAACAAGATTCAGGAGGAGAGAGCAAGTTCAGTCCTTGTTCTGGCCAAGGTAATGCCTTCATCAACAAGAGCTTCAGAACTAGACGGGTTGACAGAGATTGTACCGGTACCATCGAGATGATGGAATCCGAATTGGACCAAGAAAACAGCCACACTACTTGTTGGGGAGCTACTATATACGCTCAGACGGGCAAGCAACCTAAACGGTCCAATGTCTTTGATCGTATGTGCTGTGCGTAAGATTCAGTCCCACGTGCAGGACATGGCGCAGGAATGGAATGCTTGCAAGAAATGAGCGACCAAAAAACGTTAAGGGTCGTTAGAAAACGAATGAGCGATTTGTAGTTTGTCCCTCCTCTTAGCAGATTTTGGGATTATTATGGATTTTTAGGACACCGAGCTCATGTGAAAAACGACACAACTTATTTTGATGAATTTAGAAATGAAAAACGATTGGAAAAACTAACACCTCGGCCCTTGTGCTCTTAGCAACTGGAAAAAAAATGTAGCCTTTTTTCCCCCATGCAGCGAATCCGGTACCCCATTTCAAGGGAAGTGTCCATTCCATATGACGTCCTCACGAGTCATGGTCGTGAAAGTTATTAAAAAAAAAAACTGCTTAATATGCAGAAATGTTAAGTGTAAAAAGTATCCTGGCACTTAGGATTTTCGTTACTCCACAGCATCCGTGCAGAGATCTCAAACTGGAAGTTTTTTTTTTAATATAAAAAATGATTTATCAAAAATACTAAGTGTAAACGGCAAAAAAAAAAAAAAACCGATAGGTTTCTTATTTCACTCATGTAAATTCTTCAGGATTAATAAAAAGCGAAACAGTTCAGTGTGTGGTTTATTACAGCAAGGATTTCAGAAAATGGAGTTCAGAGTAGCAAATTTATTTGTTTAAGGAACTAACAAATTTTGATAACCCCCGACCCCCGCCCCCCCCCAAAAAAAAGTTTTTACACCATACCAAAAAATGTCAGTCCCTCCCCCATTCCCATAAAGTACGTATGTATGTATGTCAAATGTTAGACCATGATATTTTAAATAACTTCAAAATGCAAAACATTTTCAGTTTACGCTACCAGAGCTAGTCAGTTCTCTACAGTGAATAATGTATTTTGTACACAAAGTTCATTTACTGTTCTGCACTATCCCTTCCATAATACATGCAAGGGATAAGTCTCACATTTCTCAGTTTTAAGTCTCCCATCTTTCCCAAAAGGAAGTTTCGAACGAGTCATTTTGCTACGAATTTTGGCAGCTTGTCTGACTACTAACCTATTATAAACCTACCTTCATAAGATCGTTACATAACAAGAACCATCAAAAATTGTCGGTGCACAAATTTGAAATACACGCTGTTCACACAAAGACTAGTACGCCCCTCCCCCTCCGAACAGGCGACAAAAATGTTGCTCCTCTTCTACCCCCCCCCCCCCCCCCCGCGATACCTAATGAGTTTTTACTCTGCCGCCAAGTAATAGATCATCCGATTGTAGACGTCCGATTGTTAAAAAATGACTGTTGATAAAAAAAAGCGGCTTTGGTGTAAATTCTCCGTGCGGTAGAAATCTTTACAGATCGTTTGAATCAGGTGTCTTGGGTCCAGTAACGAAGAAAACGCCAACACGAAAATGTGGGAACGTGTCCTTCATGGAGAGTGTGTCCTCAATAACGTTGAGTGTTACTAGTAACTAGTTAATCACCAGGCTCCCATGTTAATTCTCATAGGGTATAAAAACACCTCTACAGCTCATTAGGGAAAGTTGCCAGATCTAAATTTCGGCAGACGGGTAAAGCGTCATATGGGGAAGTGCCTTTTTCTAAAATGGGGGTTGCAGCTAGAAGCACGTGGCCCTGAAGTGGCTCGTAAGTGCAAAATTATTGTAACCATTGTATTGTCATGCAACAGATTGTAACTTGCTTAAGTGTTACACGCATTGGGCTGGATTGATACTTGGGTGGGTGACCACCTGGGAATCTGGCTGTTGCAGACATAGGGCCTTAGGGCTTCGGGCAGATGACCAGGAGTGGTTAACGCTCGTTAAACCCTTTAAACCCTTTTTTGTTACACGCTTATCGTTTCAGTACTTAACTGTCAGAATGCACTGTTTTTGCTAATAGGTGGTTCACTAGGAGACAGAATATTTTTTTTTCATTGCAAACGTTGGTCGTTTTTTTTTTACGGTACACGAATCCAAACTGAATTATCTGCCCCACGACGATAAAAAGGACAATTTTGCTGGAAAGATTAGGAAGCAAAATGCACATCGTCAGCACAGGTGGGAACGTGTTTTTTATGGAGAAAAAGTATCCTCAGTAACGTGACGCGGACATTTTATAGTGTGTAGACTTACTGTTCATGCATTCAAGTGTAAATGGCGAATAATTTTAAACAGCTGGTGAGTTGATTAGTTTTAGTAATCTCCGTCTGCCACCAGAATATTAGAACTGTATGAACATTTGCCATTTCGTGAGTGAGTTTGTAGTACGTGTTCGTGATTGAATTGGATGATTAACGTTAACCTCGGGAGGGCCAAGTGAAGGGGGATGAGCTGAATAAGTGAGCGAAGCGAACGAAATCGGCGTTTGTTATCCAGTGCTCTCAAAAATCGGGTTAAATAAACTTGAGCATGTAAAACATTGGCATACAATAAGCCAAACGGTGCCCATTTGGCTGGAGTAACGGCTAATTGGGCAATGGCAAACGTAAAAATTATGAATTAAAAAATGTATAGACACTCCAGACAAAAAGGTACAGGTGACTATTAGACAGTGAAATTCTTTGTATTCACAGGCCTATGAAACTTGTATCCTCCCAAAACCAAAACTGGCATAAGAGCAGTCGCTGCTAAGTTTTCAAAAAGGGTCGGTCTTTCAAAGTTGTGATATCATTCAACCAGGGAAAGGCCGCCAAGGTTAATCCTATTAGCCAAGTTAATCGCACGGAATAATACTTTGGATGTTAAATGAAAACTTGAAGATTGCTACCGCTAGTAGCAATCTTCTAGTTTTCATCTAACTTTCGACCTATTAGTAGGTGCGATTAACTTTGCTAATAGGATTAACCTTGGCGGCCTTTCCCTGATTGAATGATATATTTACTTTGAAAGGCCGACCCTTTTTGGAAACTTGGCGGCTACTCGTATACCAGTTTTGGTTTTGGGAGGATTTAGCGCCGGTGCACACGTGCGGTCGCCGCATGTGCGGTCGCTGCTGCGGTACCGCATTTGCGGTTTGGTTTACGTGCCATCTGTTGGATACTGCACACGTACCTGCGTCGACGTTGCGTTATCGCCTGCCGCTCGTGCGGTCGATTTGCACCGCAATTTCCCCCGTCAACGCAGCGTTAAAAAAACGCAATTGCGTCTGAGTACCTTGGATGACTTGAGCGGTGCACACGTCCGTCGTTTACCGCAAAAGCGTTACCGAAAAGGCGTCCAATTTCGAAGAAATAGACATGGAATTGTTTATTGGTGGAGTAAAGAACTATCCTGAAATATGAAATGTTGCTGCAGAAATGATTAAAGACTCATTGGGAAGTAATTAAAGAACTTATCCGAATTTTTTAGTTAATCTGCAAAGGATGTATAATATTTTCCCCTGGTACGTCATCAATGTACCAAAATTCGTCGCATTGGTTTTAAAATATATTTTTTGTTCACGAGGTAGACGAAAAAAGCAACATTGTCTCATTGGTTTCAAACTATAATTTTTTGTACACGAGGTTGGGGAATCGAACGCGCACATACGTCACCGCAGCGGCAACGCGCGTTAATAAAACGCACGTGTGCATTGAATGGGTGCGTCACCGCAGCGGCGCCGCAGCGTCCAAAAAACGCACGTGTGCACCGGCGCTTAAACTTGGGCTGGTGTGCCGTGCAGGCTATGCAGCAAGAAAAATTACAACAAATGCATAAATATCTAGACACACGCTAGTGTGTCGCCGCCAAGTAGACGTTTTATTGTTGGAGCTTAATTGTCAGAGCGTAATTGTTAGAGTGTTATTGTTGTCAGATGGCGGCTCACTAGCAGACCGTGTCTTTTAACTGAAACCAACTTATACGTGATATCAGAATACTGGTGTAAATTCCCCATGTGGTAGAAATCTTTGCAAATCGTTTGAATCAGGTGTCTTCGGTCCAGTAACAAAGAAAACGTCAACACGAAAATGTGGGAACGTGTCCTTCATGGAGAAAAAGTGTCCTCAATAACGTTGATTTGTGTTACTGGTAACTAGTAACTAGTGACTAGTAACTAGTAACTAGTAACTAGTCCGCAGGCTCCCATGTTAATTCTCATAGGGTATAACGACACGTCTACAGCTCATTAGGGAAAGTTGCCAGATCAAAATTTCGGCAGACAGGTAAAGCGTCATATGGGGAAGTGCCGTTTTCTAAAATGGGGGTTGCAGCTAGAAGCACGTGGCCATGAAGTGGTCGTAAGTGCAAAATTATTGTTGTAACCATTGTTTGTATTGTCATTCAACAGTAGATTATAACATGCTTAAGTGTTGCACGCTTATCGTTTCAGTACTTATATTGTCAGAATGCACTGTTTTTGCAAATAGGTGGTTCACTAAGAGACAGAATATCTTTATCTTTTATTGCAAAGGTTTGGTCTTTTTTTTTTTTACGGTACACGAATCTAAACTGAATTATCTGCCCCACCACGATAAAAGGGACAATTTTTCTGGAAAGAAGATTAGGAAACAAAATGCACATCGTCAGCACAGGTGGGAACGTGTTCTTTATGGAGAAAAAGTGTCCTCAATAACGTGACGCGGACATTTTATTTTATGTAGACTTACTGTTCTTGCAGTCTAGTGTAAGTCACGAGTAATTTTAAACAGCTGACGAGTTGATTAATTTTAGTAATCTTCGTCTGCCACGAGAATATTAGAACTGTATGAAGATTTACCATTCCGTGAGTTTGTAGTATGTGTTCATAATGATTAACGTTTATCTCGGGAGAGCCAAGTGAAGGGGGTGAGCGAAACGAACGAAAATCAGCGTTTGTTAGCCAGTGCGCTCAAAAATCGGATTAAATAGACTTGGGCATACAATACGCCAAACCATGTCCATTTGGCTGGTGCAACGTAAGAATTATGAATTAGAAAATTTATAGACACTCCAGACAAAAAAGGTAGAGGTCACTATTAGAGAGTGAAATTCTTTGTATTCACAGGCCTATGAAAGTTGTGATATCCACCCAAAACCAAAACTGGTATAAGAGCAGCTGCCAAGTTTCCAAGAAGGGTCGGCCTTTCAAAGTAGTGATATCATTCAACCAGGGAAAGACCGCCAAGGTTAATCCTATTAGCCAAGTTAATCGCACGGAATATTACTTTGGACGTTAAATGAAAACTTGAAGATTGCTACCGCTCCATAGGAATTGATTAGGTCCTTGCAATTACCATACCGTTACGCTTGTTATTAATTTATTTGGAATGACAATAGCAAATGTGAAATTTATGAATGAGAACATTCATACAATGAAATACCTCCACACAAAAAAGGTAGGGGTGACAATTACACCGTGGGATTTTTGGGTCATTCACAGGCCTATGAAAGTCGTGATATCCACCCAAAACCAAAACTGGTAAGAGAAGCCGCCAAGTTTACAAAAAGGGTCAGCTTTTCAAAGTAGTGATATCATTCAACCAGGGAAAGGCCGCCAAGGTTAATCCTATTAGCCAAGTTAATCGCACCGAATAATACTTTGGACGTTAAATGAAAACTTGAAGATTGCTACCGCTAGTAGCAATCTTCTA
>JAHWFP010262644.1:1145-11699 GCA_023313725.1 Lithobius niger
CCCCCCCCCCCCCCCCCCCCGGCCATACATAATGACCGGTCCCTAAGATGACCTGATGGTCAGTACGATGGTCTCATGTGCAAGAGGATCATAGCTCGAACCTTTTGAGGAATGAGAAAGGTCCTGTGATGACTCGTGCCCATGTCGATTGTAAACGTTTCAAAAAGCCAGAACGTGCACATTTATACAGTAAAATGCGATGTTTCGGGATTGTTTATCCCGTTGTCAAGCAAAAAAATATTTTATAGCATAAGCTACAAGTCACAAGATGCTCTTAGATGGCTTCCCATTTTAAAGAAAAGTATGCCAAAGTAGTAAAAATAAAAAAATAAAAAAAAAATAAATTAAAAAGCTAAAAAACGATGCCCTGGCTACGCAAAAGCTGAGTCTGGGACGACCTCTCCCTATAGTATCCGCGGCCTATCTTGAGTTCGCCCCAGGACGATACATATAATCAATTGTATGTTTTTGGTAGCAGAGTGCCTTGTTGATATCCGAGATGGTTACAAAAACAATGGCGGCCGTCGATTAATGTCACCCCCTCCAGGAAAACGTGGCCGCTCATAAAATACGTGCAGGACTCAAGATAAACCACGTACACAATAACGTATGGGAAGAAGGGAAGCAGTGATTCGTGGAGTAGAGGGGTTGGCTTTTTACTGGGATGGCCCAGGCGGTAAAAATTTGCAATTTTTCCCGCCGGGATTGGTACATATTCTGTTTATTATTAGGCATCAAATTATTGTGGATTGGTGGTCGTTGTGTTAAGATGCAAAGGGTTTAAGCCGTGCATGAAAATTATTTTCTTGAAAAATGAACTGGGTATTTTTAAGACCTGCGGTGTGCCTTGTCTTTATCTGGTGTTGTTCAAGTGAGTTGGTTTTATCTTTGTAATTTACGGTTGAATTTGTGCGACGAAATTCTTTTATTGAGTTCTTGTTTCGTGGTTCCTATAGTTCCTATAGCTGCACACGTTGGTTCGCCACACGGGATTTGATAGATGATAGATTACATGCCGAATCATGTCGATTGTGGCAAGTAAAAGATCCGAGAAATGTCCGGTTAGAATTACCTAGCAAAATTGTCCCCCTCGCTTTTGTTTTGCTGTTTGCCTCCTTGTTTGTGACCCAGGAAATTTTCGAATCCTCAACGCAGAGATTTCTCTTTGCCTTGGAAACCAGAGTTACCTTACTACGCCATGGACAGACTTCAGATCGGTCATTCACTTCCTCCTTAACTCTGTATATATAATTCCTCGTGGTCGTGACGTAGTTCCGGTTTAGAAAACAGACCTTAAGAGTGCGAGAAAAGAAAACGTTTCATCGGAGAAGTTGACTGGAGGAATGCACGAAATTGAGTTTACAAACAAGAAGGACGGACCAACTTCCATGGCGGGAGAGCAGAAAAGGACGCGATGCAGGAGCACCGAATGCACAATGCAGGTGAGAGGAATTTAAACCGTACGACCGTACAGAGCAGTGGCACGACGTAGTATTATTGTGTATAACTCTATGCTGGAGCCTTAATGGGTTAGCGGCAAGGGGCACTGCAGAGAGAAACAGAAGGGCGTCATACTGAAGCCGATGCTGTGAAGAGTGATTTCTTAGACCTAAAACGCGCGATTTTTGTTGTTGGAGAAAACAACGTTATTGTAAGCCTAAGAAATCTGCTCTTCCGCTGTTTTTCCCTCCATTTTTATGTAGTGCACCTTGTAGTTATGCCCTCCAAAAACCCATACTGGTGCCAATCAGGTGCCAATATGGCGGCAAATGTCACTGCTATATTGGGTTGAAGAAACAGTTTACCGCTTCTGTCGCCAGACATCATACTATGTTTCGAGGTGGAGGCTTCGTGCGCTCAACGCCGAGGCCACGGAGCCAGAAGGCGAGCTGAACAGTTTTGCCAGTTAATTCCAAAAAGAGAATTTCTAGGATCTTTCACATGTCACAATCGACATGAGCATGAGGCATCACAAGGCTCCTTTCGTCCCGTAAATGACAGGTTTGGTTGAGTTCAGATTCCTACCAGGGACCGATGGCACACCACAGGACATACATCCAGGATATCTTGCCCCACTAACTACTTTGGCAATTAGCCGTAAGAGAAAATCAGACACTAGAAATAACGCATGATGGCTTATTTAGCTTATTTCCAATTTACCTTTGCATTGTTTACTGCGTTTTATGACTGTTTACTAGCTACTTTCTTAAATCATCAAAATGGTTACACTAATAAAATTGACGTCACACCTCCGCTATATTAATTTAATATTTTAAATAATGTATTTCCCATCTAAAAGCTTCAGCCTTTTTAACACAAAACTGTTCAAATGCGTGAAAAAAAATTCCTTCCTAAAATTACGGTATACGGCATGGAAAATGACTTCATCTACTCTGGAAAACCAATTGATTTCATATTTTGGTGGGAATCCTGTGACGTCACGTATCAGTTGTTTAGAAAGTGCTTGAGGATGTATCCAGGAACACAATGGCGACCGATATCACGAAAGAAGGGATTTTGAGGGCGTATGCCCTCCATTGTGTGCTCACCATCATTCTTGCTTTATGCCTGGGTTGTTAAGGGCGTTGCTAATACCATCCGGTAGGCGTTTATATACGGCGCTGAAGGTTTAGTTTTATTGTTGTATCTTGCCGTTTTCAGGTAAAGCTTTGGGTACGTCTATTATACCAAAAACGAAAACTGGTAAATGGGACCGCCAAGTTCCGAATGGTTCCTTCGGTCCTTGAAAGGAATGATATCAACACACCAAAACATTCACCAAGTTAATAACGCCGGCGAATAGTTCGAAGGTTACACGAAAACTAGACCATTGCTATTTTCGGTAGCAGTGTTCGAGTTTTCGTTTAACCTTCGAACTGTTAGTATAAGTGCGATTAACTTGGCGTATGTTTTTGTGTGTTGATGTCACTCCTTTGAAGGGCCGAACCATTCGGAACTTAGCGTTGGCGATCCCTTTACCAGTTTTGGTTTTGATGTGATATCACTTCTTTTTCTAAAACTGTGTATTAGACTCAACTCAACTGGCCTGCAGGTGTGTATTAAAGTGTCACATCAACACTTTGATTGGTCATTTTTCAAATATTTTAATTTCATATCACGCCTTTGAATGGCAGAAACAATCACTCCAATCATTGTCAACATTGTAACATAGACAAGAATTTCGTTCAGGTGACACTAGTGGGCACTTTGATGCAACGTGAAGAAAAATCATCGTTACATTTAAATTCTTTATCGTTACATTCTTTATCACTTTCATGAATAAAATGGTATGCCAAAGTACCTCGAATTAAAAAACAAAAACGAACTCGTTTGATGTTTAACATAAGGCTTAACTAAACCAAAACAGCAAAGGAATACAAATAAGCTTTCCAGCTAAGTTTCAGATACCGAAATGTTCCTGAAGTGTTTAGTCCACGCGAAACCTTACTGCTGCCCTCAACCATTGCAAGAACCAAAACCAAATGTTGCAAACTTTCTTTCCAGTTTTTTTACTTTTGAACCATAGGTCAGCTAATGATTGATATCTGCTGTTTGACTTACTGGTCATTGTTCATTGCCGGGGTCGGGGGGAGGGGGGGAGCGGTCAGAGGTATTTGGGACAGGCCATGAAATTTTGGGATACTCTCAAAGGAGTCCCACATTTTTTCAGGACCCGCCATGGTGGGGGGGAGGGTCACAAATATAACACTGGCCAAAATGGACGAAAAAGTCATTTCCGGATCTCAGAAATGATACTTGGTAGCAGTCAGAACTTTTAAAAACACCTGGTTTCTTGGCTTATTCAGTCTTTCAGGTGCTGACTATGGTAGGGCTGTGGGAATATTGATGTTTTATTCAACATTTTCCTTGTCCTTTCGTTTATCCTTTCGTTTCCTTGTCCTTTCGTTTATCCTTTCGTTTCCTTGTCCTTTCGTTAAAAACGACATGCTTTCCTTATCATCTGCAGTCAGTTTCAATGAAAAGCCTTTTCTTGGGGAGGGGTAACATTATTTTTGGACGTTTAGTGGGAGGGAGGGGGTACGGTCAAGATTTTTTGAGGGTTTTGAAGGGGTGGGGTTATAGAAAATTTGATGGTCACGTTTTCATTTCCTCCACGCCCCCCCCCCCCACTCTCGCCATTAATAATGACGGGTTCCATAACAGCATCACAAAAAAATGGTGGGTGATAAAGTGAAAGAGACAACTTGACTAAAGAAAGACTTAAAAATTAATAGGGGATTATACGAGCAGTGTATGACTGTGTGTATCTGATTTTTGTTAATTCAAAGCCGCTTCGTGTTACTATTTCTATGTTTAGGCGTCAAAATATTTGACGTTGGGCACTTATTTAATCTGCAATCTAGTGAAACAAGACGTATTGCAGTCTAAATCTTCATGATGGTTGCAATGGCTGAGGACTGCGATAAGGTTTGGCACTTCAGGAACATTGTGGTACCTGAACCTTACAGAAAAACTTATTTGTGTCACTTTGCTGTTTTGACTTTGGTTCACTTAAACCAGAAAGGCTCTGTTCTCTTGACGGATTTCACAGCCTATTTGGCGGAATGTCTGCATAAATGCGTGCATCTTTTAAGAAACTTAAATTTTTTTAACGACGTGGTTTTCAAGTGATCATTGTTAGGTAACGGTCGGCAAATTGGTTAGTAAATATCGGAGGCTCTGTCTGATACTGGAGAGAACCTAAGCAACCGACACTCTTTAATCTCAATGCAGCGTACTGGCTGCAAACTAAAGGGTTCCATACAAGCTTATGGTTAGTCAATGAAGCATTTAAAGAGTAACAGATACGCCCGTCGTAGCATGTGTTGTGCAGTGTGCAGTTCCACTCCTTGTACTCGTTGTACTAACTATGACCTATCATTACAGGCCATAGAGCGAGGCGGCGGGGTGGGGGTCAAGGTAAGTGGAGGCGTTATCAGACCAAAGAATTTTTTGTAGTACTTTTTTCCGAATATTTCCACGGATTCTGACTTTTTTCCAAACAAATAACGTACGCAAACTGCAAGCACATAAAACAACGTAATAATCTTGACCAAAACTTGGACGGGATGGGGTTGGGAGTGGGGCCGTAAAAAGTGTCCATTAGGCATTTAGGAAAATATGTATTTTTGTTGGGGGGGGGGAGTAAAATGATGACTTGCCCATTCAGAAAAAAGTACTATCTGAGGCCCTGTCCGCTGGAAATGGTTTAGGTCTGCAGCAAGCACATCTCATGAGCCGTGGATCGTTAGATTGGCAGTCCACCACACGTCGTCATTACGTGATATGCGTGGATTAAGACATTCCGTATTGTTGAGTTGTAAACAAAGACCATACTGATGTAAAATTCGCTAAAAATTGAAGTTTTGAACTAGCCGATTTCAATTTTTTTTCCAACTGTTATCGGGATGATGCTTTCGAAGTCGTCGTTGATTTGTCTTCCAATTTCTCATCATTTACTTGACCGTCATTGCGGCCTAAAACGCATTTGGAGGTAGGCCTATATAGAAACACTTTATCACGTTACACATTACAATGGAGTGGAGAAAATAAATCCAAAAAAGAAATAAGCTAAATAAAAAAAAAATAATGATAATACGATTGGAAATTTCAGTAATTGTTAGATTTCTATGAAGCACACACGGCTGCCAATCTTTCGTAATCCTCTCTCTGTGTTTCCCTGCTATGTGAACCAAAGATATAGAAGAGAAGACATTTAATCGAAACGAATCAAAATTAAAAGTGCACTCCGCCTGGTTTATAACAGCCACGCGCCGATCGCCGCATGCGCACTTTACCGTTTCGCGATACTCTGCGGAGTAATACAAGGCCAACTGAGGCCAGCTAAGATAGTAGCTGCTATCTCAGTTGGCATTGGGCATAGTAGACGAAACGGCATGAATGCAAAAATTGGGTCGGCACAAACTGGAATGGTTTTCGCATTTTAACGTATCAATTTATAATTTGTTAGGCTAGTATCTTATAATTTTTCTTCGGCGATCTATTGGCATAAATAATTTTAATTTTTACCGCCTTTGTTCTTTAGACTTTGGCCTCAAGGTAATTATGAGCAGACGATTAAAAAGTACTGCATGAACACACGCAGACAAAACGTTCAAGGTTATTGTAAGCGCGCAAAGGATCATTTAATCGCAGGGTGGTATTACTAATATTCAACAGAAACTCTCCTAGACGCCACATTTTAAAACGAATTTTTGGCAAGGCATTGGGTTGCGGTAAGTAAATAGAACTTTGGGGCCGTATATTTGATATGGAGGATCGGGAAAAACGGCGTTGGGAGGAATTTACCTTTAAGCTAATTTCAATGGCGATTCTTAACAAACAATGCCACAAAGCCGTGCTCTGCAAATACAGGTGCCAACTTTCATCCGATTGTTTCTCACTTTCGGAGTAGTGTGGAACTCGCTCTGTTGCAGGTATCACATATAGACATTATAACGATGAGTGGACGGGGACGTGCCGGTACAGGCGAATCGAACTGAACCAACCAGCGTGAGGATTGAACGATGGAAACAGATGGGTGAAAAAATAAAAGAAAGGGCAGTAATGATAGCCAAGCGACGCGGCGGTCTTGCCTAAAGGCAGGCTGTCAGGAAGGCATTTTCACATCTTTATTGTAAGAGAGTGCCCAAGGCGAAACCCAGTACGAGGGCGATAGGCCTAATTTAGGCCTAATAACCACGGTGGCCGTGCAGAGAAGGGATGGGGAGAGAGAGAGAGAGGGGAGGGGGAAGGTTGGGGAGGGGCACTCGAGAGGGGGAGGGGGGGCGTTCGAGCCTTTCGACTATACCCAACACCCTCCAATGGAGACGCTAGCAAAGGAACTCAGACCACACGCACGTGTGGGCACCACCAGGTTGGAACGTACGCGATTCCCCCCCCCCCTTCATTAGCTAGTGACCCATCAATCGTCGCCCCCCCCCTCCCAACTCCATTTCCCACCGCACCTCAACGAAAAATGACCTAAAACATATTGATGAAATATCCGTTACGTCTTTCGTTGTTTTATTGTGGTGTTGATGGCTCACTCGTATTAGTAAACAAAAACGAGCTCGTTTGATGATTAGGATATGGTGTGCCCGTGTAGACATGAGCATTGAGTTCGACCTTTGATTGAAAAACGTGACAGGCGTGCTTGACGATTGTTGCTGAACAGAGCTTTTATTTATGGCTCTGCGAGTCGGTGTACGCGTCACTGTGTGAGTTACTGTGAGAGTTATTCGTTTGAGTCATTGTAAAGTGTATGTGTGAAAACGCTTAAAAAAGGCTATTAGAATTTAAATAAACTAGCCACATCGCTCGCTCCGCTGGCGGCGTCTCGCTTCGCTCGAAGAGGTGAACAAGCTATGACGTCATGAACAAACATCATGAGGGTAAAAATAACAACTTTGACGTTATTTTTGGAGGTTTTCTCACGTATTTGAGGGTCATAATATCAAGTCACAGCGATAAAAATAGGCCTAACCGTAGCGTAATTTAATTATCTTTCATTTTGTCCTACTCCAAACTTTGTGTGTGCCTTGCTTCAAGAGGAGTAGAGGTACAAACACACTCACACGCACGCACATCATACGTTTTTACGTTCTGAGAAAGATTGAACAGCTATCCTTAGCTCGGCTGGAGCCTGTAGCCAGAACCCGCCCAGGTAGTGCAGTGGTTAGAGCGCCCGGCTAGTAAACGGAAAGTTCTGGGTTCGAGTCGGGGCAGTTGTCTTTTCCTTCTTTCTTAGACTAGTGTATTGTGTTTCCTCACAAGGCCAGTCTTTAATGCAGACTGCTTGCTTCGTTTACCTTTTACATTGTGATTACTTCTTCATTTGCATAGGTTTTTACTGACGTAGATGGTATTAGGAGCCGCGCGCAGTTGTTTATTTTTATTTTTCAGATTTTGGTGAAGGCATTTTTTGTTGTTGTTGTTGTTTTGTTTTATCAAACAAAAAGACACTTTGCTGGGCGGCGTACAATATTTATGATTTAATGCCAAGTTCAGCCAATATGTATGTTTTAATGCCAAGGTCAGCCACGTTCAGCCACTGCGAAAGCATTTGCCGAGAATGTTTTCATTAATCATGAACGAAAGTTAGAGGTTCGAAGGCGATCAGATACAACCCTAGTTCTAGCTATAAAATATTTGAGGTTGCACAATTTTATGGTTGCACATTGGATAGAAGTCTGTGTTTAGATCTTAAGTGTTTAGTTGCGAGACGCTGCAGAACTTGGCTGTTAAGATTCGTTTCACTGCGATCATGCGAGCGCGGAACTCAGAATGATATAGTCACTGGATCCAGGAAACTATACGGAAAACTTTTTTGAAGGCGCTGGCTTAAAAAACGTTCCGAGCGGCAAGCAAAACCAATGCGTGCTGAGAACCACTTGATTAACTTTAGGCGGCCTTGCTCCAACGGCTTGTATTTTTTTTTCTGTCTAATTTCCTCATTGAGGATGATTTTTTCTTAGAGGAGTATATAAATATTTCTTCGGAGGGGGGGAGGATGCAAATTTTTGGCTCCCCTTCCCCCCTTCCTGCTTTGTGCCCCCGCTAGAAATACGTACGACTACTCCCATCGTAATATTGAAGAAAATAATGTAATGGACTAAACAGAGTTTGTTCAAGGATTTTACGCTCCCTCAGCTCTTTTTTTTTTGGGGGGGGGGGGGGGCGCATGTCCTGTTAGCCCCTCCCCTTCCCCGCCCCTCCCCGGTCCTTCCAAATGGGGTGAAGAACTAAAAAATGCTAAAAAACCATCACATTTTTCGGACCCATTCGTTATAAAATTAGTCTGATTTTGCCCAAAATATTTGATTGGGTTAATCTGGGTTGAGTGGAGTTTCACACTAAAACTATTTACGTAACGTCGTTTGCCTGTGCCTCCCCCCCCCCCCCCTCCCCTGGGTGTCTCATTTTTTAGGTTCGTATTTCGTCGCTGACGCACGTCTACACATCCTTATTGTAATTCAACGCCATCTCGCGGTACAGATGACCAACAGCCAAGCGTTTACCCATAATTCCCTTCACGTCTTAATAACAGCGTTGTAAGCAAAACCAAACAAAATAGCAACAAAACAAAACAAAAAAAAAGCCCAGTTACTGTTTGCGGGCCGTTGCGAGCCTACTATCACGCTCAGGCGATTGAACAACAGCGAAAACAAAAACAGCAAAAAGAAGAAAAAAAAAATAAAAAATAAATAAAATTAAGGGGAAGGAAAAAAAAAACACTTCGAACCACACTCCCTGATGTTATCTGCGTTCTCCTTCACGTTCTGAAGATTGAGCCTGCTATTACAAGACCACTTATCGACACCAGCAGACCAGTTAAGAAGTAGCCAAAAGCTTATTCTTCTCTGCCGAAACACTAAATCTTCTTTTCAATTACAGCCTTTGCGCAAGTTGGTTATAGAAAAGTAGGGGTCGACAAATTACAATGACTGCAGGAAGCAAACCAAAACAAAACGATTTTTTTCCCCTTTGGTCGTTAAAGTTATCTTCGCAAACTTCAGTAGACTAGAACTTTATGGGTTTTATGAACGAAGGATTGAACTTGGTTGTTTTTTTTTTTGTATCACAAAGTAAATATGATTTAAATTTATCATTGTTGCTGCTCACTTGTCATTCCTTGCAGTGCGCAATGTTGGCTCCATTTTGCTCCTCTATTTATTGCTAACATTTACTGCTATTTTAGTTTCTTTAACCTTGTTGTAGCTATAGCCTAGTGTGCGTTTGTCCAGACAACCATAGATTTTTAATGGCAAAATTAAGGTTTGAAACAATAATGCATTGTTGCAATTCCAACTTTGGTACAGAATCCGACGGGTTACGCGATCACTACTGTTCCTACCGGCTTTTTATTGTGACGCCCGGTACAAACAGGGTCGGATTGGGAGGAGTCGGGCCTATACGCCGGCACGGCACTGCAGGGGCCTCGGGAATACTCGCACCGGGCGATTAAAAAGGGATAGGGATAGGGATAGATTATTTAAAAAGAAAAATAACTACACAAACGTCAACAAATAATTCCACAAAGCAATACAATATTAAATCAGGTCGGTAAATAATCACTTTTCATCTGCTTGAATGCGATGAATTTGTAAAGTGAATGGCACTTTTTCTGATGTTTACATTTAACACAGTGGTTCGGTAGCTTGTTCACGAGTTTTGAAGCTGTGTACAAGTGATGGGCACTTTTTGTCATTTTTGGAAGGTCATTTGCATGACCACAAAGTCCTTGGTGTTACTACACGTATTCTGAAGTACTTGTACTTGTCATAGTGATGCATCAGGAATCAGGATAGCTTTAACATATAATAATTTCGTTCAAGACCACACGTTGCACTTTTTAAACAGTAAATTCGTTGGATAATCCTTTCGTTTCCTGCAGATGATTTAAAAAAAAACACTCTTGTAGCCTGTATAGGGACTGAGTCCACCACTGCATCCATCCTTTAGATGCAGCTTCATCCACCATTTGTATCTAGTAATTTAATTTGCGTCCACCATTTTATCTATCCGTTAGTTTGTAAATAAACCAAATACTTC
>JAHWFP010262644.1:17779-39428 GCA_023313725.1 Lithobius niger
GTTGTCTGTTGGTAAAATGGAGGTTAGCTTCCACCCATAAAAGTTGTTCATCCTTAAAAAAAAGGCTCCAGCCCTGAAAATTGTCCACTGCAAGGATACCACCGAGTGAAACACATGAAAAGGTGTGGAAATTACAACTGTCCAGTAAAAGTGTGAAAAAATGTTAAAAATTAGGATTTTTTGATCACCATCGTGCAACAAACGATAAATACGGTTGAATGACGATAAAATTCAGTTTGAGGAGTTAATTTACGTGCGTTGGCCGTTGGCTAGTAAGCCAGGTGATTTATTTTGTTGGCGGGTGGCGGTGTGACTTCCACTATGGGAATGTCGATGTTCTTTTGTTCGAAGAAATACCCAAAATGCAACTGGCATGCGCTACCGAATTTGGCGCGCCACTCGAACGCCTTTTCGTGCTTTGGAAATAGGCTTATTAAAAAAAAATGGGTGAAAAAAATGTGTAAAATGTGAAAATGTCTAAAATTTGTGTGCGAAAATTGCGGGAAAAAAATGCAAACGCGTGAAGTGAAAAAATTGTGAAAAAGCTAATGACCCTTGGTGACATCCCTGCCACTGGAAAAATGTTTTTAAAAGATAAGCGTCACAGGGTGTGTTTCTTTTTTAAGGAGTCGACGTTTAAGAACCATTGTACGGCTATCATGTGACGTCAGACTTCATCAACTATACCACGCGCCGTGGTTGTTTGCTGTGACGTGCATATAACGTGACTGGGCTAGTCCAATCAGACGGCCAAACAGCCGTTGTCCTCGTTCGTCATTGGCTAACTCATGGTGACGTCACGGCAAACAGCCGTTACGCGTGGTTTAGTGTTGTACGAGGTGTAACTAAACCAAAGTTCAACCTGAATCACCCGTGGATTAAGGAGGGGGGGGGCCCGATTGGGTGCTGAAGCAGTGGGCCACAGACCGGAAATAGGGCCTCAAGTTTGCATCACGATCACGATAAAACTAAAATGAGGTACTATTTAAAATTGTTACATTTACTGAAACGTTGCATCAAGACAATTTCAAGAAATTATTGTTTTTCTCCTCGGGGTGGGGGGGGGGGACACAATAAATCTTAAGCTCCAGGCCTCTACGAGGCTTAATACGGCGCTGAACAACTGCTATTATCATGACTACTCAATAGATATGCTGAGTAGTAGTAGTACTTCCGCCAACATTTAGTTAATGTAATCATTTATCAAAGGTTCACCAGCCAATAGTAATCTTTTCCGTATAACAAAAACCTCAAACAGTGAAACTGCATTTGAAGTTAGTATACGTGAGATGCGTTGCGGATCCAGATTAAAAAAAAAATAAAAACATGGAGAAAGATTAACCTTAGCCTACAGTATTTTTTAAAATTTTTGTTGAAGCTTTTTTTTTTTTAACTTCTTCTCTCGATGTACGGCGCAAAGCAACAGCACTTATTATGGCTTTCGTAACCTCCCCGTCAGCAACAAAGCTGTAATAATCTCTCAAGAGTTGGAAGTTGAAAAGAAAAGATTCAACTTGTCACACTGATTTGTATTATTACGTCTGGATGATACCCGGGAAAAAGAAGTAGGGGAGATCCTTTCTGTTAAAGTGACATTGAGTTTAATGCACACTGACTTATAAAGTTAGGCTGTACACACACGCACCATACCCGTTTCCTTCAACCTGTTTGCTTCATCTTTGCAAACACTGTATTGGCCAGTCGTCGCTAGATAGCGCTCTCTGCTACCAGTTGGCCTATAGAGCAGTGATATTTGCCGCCATATTGGCACCAGTATGGGTTTTGGAGGGCATAACTACAAGGTGCACTACATAAAAAATGGATGGAAAAACAACGGAAGAGCGAATTTCTTAGGCTTAAAATAACGTTGTTTTTTCCAACAACAAAAAATCGCGCGTTTTAGGTCGAAGAAATCACTCCTCACAGCATCGGCTTTAGTATGACGCCCTTCTGTTTCTCTCTGCAGTGCCCCTTGCAGCTAACTCATTAAGGCTCCAGCATAGAGTTATATACAATAATACTACGTCGTGTCACTGCTCTATAGGGCAACGCAAGTGACGTCATATTGCCTACGAGATAGCATCTGGAGGGCGTAGCTACAAGGTGCACTAGATTAAAATGTAAGGGAAAACAACGGCACTTCTAGTCGAGACAGTGCTTTAAGAGCGAGTTTCTTAGGCTTAAAAAACGTTGTTTTCTCCAACAACAAAAATCGCGCGTTGTAGGCATAAGAAATCCCGTCTAATATCATTGGCGTCAGTAAGACGACCTTCTTTTCCCCCTTCAGTGCCCCTTGCAGCTGACCCAGTTACTGGCGCCACCATAGAGTTATATTCAATAATACTACGTTATGTCACTGCTCTATTTGAATGGTATTCCACCAGAACGCCGCTGGTTTACACGGGAGACAGGAAGTATATTCTTCCGCCGTTAATTCCACTTTCTGTAAAGGCCGTTAAAAATTAATTAAGCAGTTCTCGGGGCTGGTACTAAAAAAAAAATTATGCGAGCGGGCGATGTTTTTATTTTTACCGTTTTATTAACGAAATACGGATGCAAACCTATTTCCTTTCCTTTTTGGAATTTTATGTCAGACTGCTAAACGAAAATTTCGCCCCCTACCCCCTCCCCCCCCCCAAAAAAAAAATTGTTTCCATCGAAAGATTCTTTTATCAAAAAATACTTGTACAAAATTGCCTTCGAATCCGTTCAAACGTTTGACCGTAAGGGACCGTTCATTACTTGTCAACGGGGGGGAACGTAGGAGGCCAGCGAAAATGAGGGGGTCATGAAAATTTTTACATGTAGAGGGAGGGGAGAGGGGGGAGGGCTACATTTTGTTTGAAGGTGGTATTAGGGGGTGGGGGATAGGGTTAAGGAAAAACTGCGATAAAGGAAGTGCACAGCAAGTAATACAAGTTATAGAATGTTAATGTAATAAATTTATTTAGGTCAGCACATCCCATATCGTATGAAATTAGCCCTAGCAACTTTCGTAACCTCATTTCATGAAAATGGATATTTCGACGTTATTTTTTTTTGGGGGGGGGGGGAATCAAAAAATTCACTAACACCAAAAGGGGGGTAATGAATTTTTTGTTATATTGACGACGACAATCCGCCAGCCAATCCCCCGTTGATAAATAATGAACGACATGGAAAATCGTACAAACATACAGAGCAAAATACCAGATCGACAGGTTAAACGGGGGTCCCTCATAAAAATGGATCGAGACAAATAACGAGCCAAGACAAGCCAAAACGATTTAGTTTCGTTTCGTTCGTTCCTCAGTCGCACCGTTCGTTTTCTTCGCCGCGGCACCCACTTCCTGTCTCGTTACAACATCCGCGATGATTAACATCACATATCCAGACAATATTCTGGAAATCAGAGCCGAACTGCCACGCCAAAAGAGATACATAAATTTACACTCAGATGATCGGTATTTGCGTAGGCCCAACAATGGAAAACTACGAAGCATTGATGTTTGCACCTGGAGTAATTTTTTTTCTTCCCTTTTCCTTTTATATTCGCTTTCATTACGAACGGATGCGTGAGAAAGGTGGGGCTAAAACAATTACTTTCACACGTCAAATAGTGGCAACCTAGCAATCACCTGAGACTAATAGCCTTGTTCGTGAGTCGCGGTTTGTGTGTCTGGTTTCTCGAACAGGAAATTCGTGCCATTTCATGGTCGCGGAATTTCGAATTACGCGTCATTTCTGCACAACGGTATTGCATCACCGCCTCAAAGGTGGTCGCCGAATAACAATAGGCCTAAGGTCTTGAAGCTAATTGATAATGATAGGCGAGTGAGATGATCGCGGAGGAGATTTCGTCATTTTGTAGCCGTCTATTGCAGGCAAATGGGTGTATTAGCGGTTGGCTGAGTGACTGCGGGTGTGGGAAAAGGAAGCATTTGAAATGGGGCGTGGTAAGAGACATTTCCTGACAGTACTTGACATTTCCACGTATTTTTAAAGGGCAAATACACCCATTTTGACATGCATGTTTGACTTTTGGATCACTTACAGAATAACTAAACACAAGAATTGCGTTAAGAATACGTTACGTATACGTCCAATATAACAATTTAATTAATGCGTCATCAAAACACGACACGGAGGCCACCATCGTTTTGCTGGAACGCGCAGAAATTAATGCCGACAGACGGATCTCTTCGATTTCGATTCGCAGCCGATTGAGATAGCTGTATTGACTGTGAGGAGTCAAGCGTCTGACGGCCTTAGCTGGCCACTACTTTGCCGGTCAGCTAAGGCCGTCAGACGCTTGAGCTCCTCACAGTCAATACAGCTATCTCAATCGGCTGCGAGTCGAAATCGAAAAGTGACATCTGTCGGCATTAACTTCTGAGCGTTCCAGCAAAACAATGGTGATCTCCGTGTCGTGTTTTGGTGATGCAGTAATTAAATTGTTATATCGGACGTAAGTAACGTATTCTTATCGCAATTCTTGTGTTTAGTTATTGTGTAATTGATCCAAAAGTCAAACATGCATGTCACAATGGATGTAATTGCCCCGTTTATTTCGCGCAAAACTGATCCGAATCTATATAACCCTCCGTTCATGGAAATGCAGAACTGGATGATAAACCAACAGCGACGGCGCTAGGCATGGACCAGGTGGGTTATTACCCCCCCCACCTCAAAATATTTCACGGCTCCCCACCGGCATCCCCTGACCACCAACCCTCAGGTCACCACCAGAAAAAATAAATTTTAAAAATTGCAGGCTAAAACATGACATCAAATGAATAAACTGAGATTTGATTTTTTTTATTTATTTAAATTTATTTATTTATTTTTGTAACACTTTGCAATAATTTAGTTTGTGTGTTTTGTGGGGCGTATTTTACACACAAAAAAAAATTGGACTGCATTGAAGCTTACGTTACGTTTAATTTGAATTTTACACGAAATAAAAGTGCCTAATGTGGCTTAACTGGGCTCGGTGCAACAAGGGACAGTTGTATTTTTGTTTAACACATTCCTTAGCAACAGTCTTTTGATTAATATATACCCAGAGCAACATTGTGTGGCTATCTTTTGATTAACATAATCCTGTGCAGCAAGGGGGCAGCTTACTTTTCATTAACATACACTGTGCAGCAAGAGGCAGCTGTCTTTTAATTACCGTATCCCGGTGAAGCAAGGGGGTACCTATTAATTAATATACCTTTGTATATCTAACGACAACTTTCTTTTGAATAACATACCACTGGGCAGCAAGTAGCTGCTATAGGGCCTACCCCTTTGCCGTTAGGAGAGCTGTCATGTCATTAACATTCCCCAATGCAGCAAGGGGCAGCTGCCTTTCCGTAGTAACATACGACTTTGCAGCAAGTGGCAGCTGTTTTCTGATCAGCATATCCCAGTGCAGCAAGAGGCAGCTATCGTTTGATTAACATACCCAGGTGCAGCAAGTGGAAGCTAAGCATACCCCGGTGTAGCAAGAGGCAGCTAAGCACACCCCGGTGTAGCAAGAGGCAGCTATCGTTTGATTATCATACCCCGGTGTAGCAAGAGGCGGCTAAGTATACCCCGGTGTAGCAATATAGGTAGCTAAACATACCCTGGTGCAGCAAGACGCAGCTAAGCATACCCTGGTGCAGCAAGACGCAGCTAAGCATACCCTGGTGCAGCAAGAGGCAGCTAAACATACCCCAGTGTAGCAAGAGGCAGCGATCTTTTGAATAACGCATCCCTATGTATCAAGGGACAGCAATATTTTGAACTTTTCAGCTCCACTCCGTCTTTAAAAAATAATGAAAAGCAGTGGCAATGTCCATAATCCAGTTCTTCTGTTACTTCCTTTAAAACAATGGCAGAGTACGAATCCTAAAACAAGTTTTATTAATTTATGAAGGACGGAGAATTGGTCGCACCACTCGCATTGCAGTCCGCTCCTTTCGTAAGTTACTGCATCGATCATCCTTTCACAAGCGAGTAATTAGGCCTTTTTTAAAGCATGCCTAAGAGCTGGCTTTGAGTTGTGCTAAATAGGGGAACCGCGAGCATACAGAGCCCATTTTATTGAGTGAAAAATGCCTGTCTCAGAACATCAGGAAAGAAAATGGCCTTGGTTATGCCGGTAGAGCGTCTTGATTGGCACTAGGGAAGAGGAGAAGGGCGTCGGAAAGGGTGGAGGGGGCTCCCGTGAAGAAGAAGTGGGGGGCGGCCCCAGGGGGGGGGGGGGGTAGAAGACGAGAACTTTCTTTCGAGACACTTAACAGTATCCGTCATATTTCGCGAGCCTACCTTCGATGGAATGTTGGTTGTGCATTAAGAAGCATTGTGAACATTAACAAGAGAAACAATGATGGCAGAAAACGGAATGGAAGGAAGAAAAAAATCTTAAGGTCGTAACACGACGTTCCGGAGCTGTATATGCGAGGACAGACGAAACTGAAAGCTCAGTAAGGGCAAAAAAAAATTGAGGCTGCAGACAGATGTGGAAGGGAAGGGGGGGGAGGGGGGGGGGGGTTAAGAACGGGGAGAGGGAAGGCGTGGGGTTGAGAAGAAAGGATACTTCATTCTTGCTGTTATAATTAATGCTAAGGTAGGCGCAGGCAGACGAGAGGCTAAGCCTAGTAGTGTAGTAAGTATATAGGCCTAAAGAATGAAGGTGTTTCATAGCGGAAAATGAGAAATAGATTAATGTTCTGTAGCCCTATTAAAGCGTGATGTTGTCTTTATAAACCAAACAAGATTGTATTTTGCGTGTTTTTTTTTTTTTGACAAGGATTGGTTTTCTTAAAAACATTCCAGAATCGGTTTTTCGCCTTTCAGAGCGTTTTTTTATTTTTTATTTTTTTTTAACTTCGTCTGCTTTTAATATTTTTTAAGTGTTCCTTTTTGTTTTGTTTTTTTGTTTTGTTAACGCTATCAAGACCAAAATAAAAAAAAAAAAACAAAAAAACGTGCAAAAAAAAAAAACGTCGAATTGGCCGGAACGCCGGAACTCTATAACACTGCAGTCTTCAACCATTTTACTGAAAGACCGTATACTTGTATACGTGTCATTTTATGCGTCACGTGTTTTAGTTGCATATTAATTTCTGAATAATGTGCCGGAATAATGATCAGAACTAATGTCAGAATATTAATACTGATTTTTGAGAACTAATGTCGGAATAATGTTACTGATTAATTTTGATAAATAATGTCGGAATAATGATACTGTTTTTTTGAGAATTAATGTCGGAAACTTGAGTTTTTAAACTAATGTCGTAATAATGATATTGATTTTTGTTAACTAATGTCAGAATAATGATACTAATTAATTTTGATAAATAATGTCGGAATAACTGATTTTTGATAACTAATGTCAGAGTAATGATATTGATTTTTGATAACTAATGTCAGAATAATGATACAGATTTTAGAGAATTAACGTCGGAAACTTGAGTTTTGATAACTAACGTCGGAATAATGATAGTACTGATTTTTGATAACTAATGCCGGAATAATGATACAGATTTTTAAGAACTTATAATGTCGGAATAATGATAATGAATATTTAGAATTAATGTCGAAATAATCGGAATAATGATACTGATTTTTGACAACTCATGTTGGAATAATGGTACTGACTTTTGGCAACTCATGTTGGAATATATGATGTAGCTGTTTGAGAGTGAAAATCCCGAAACCATATACCCGATTTTATTCATTATGAATTTAAATCCACAAAAAGGGGAACAAAATCTATTTGAAAAAAATTGGAAAGAATCTGACAGTTGGTTCAAAAGTTATTGTCGATGCTGTTAGACCCACGTTCGAATATTCACCCACGGTTTAAATTAGTTGGAGACGAAATAACAACAAACAAATTGAATGAGGTCGAAATACCAACAGGTAAATTGGATGGAGGTGAAATACCACCGAGTAAATTTAGTGGGGAGGAAATACCACAGGACAAGGGGTATTTAGGATCAATTGAGTATTGTGTGCGCAGTGCATCTTGAGTCCTGCAGGTATTTTATGAGCGGCTACGTCTTCCTGGAGGGAGCGGCTTTAATCAACGGCCGCCATTGTTTTTGTAACCATCTTGGATATCAACAAGGCACTCTGTTACCAAAAATATACAATCTATTATCTGTGTTTGTTCTGGGGCGAACTCAAGATAGGCCGCGGACACTATAAGCTCAGTGCTTATATTGAGGGCAGGCGCTAGTGGAAGGCATTCAAGGAATGATACTCCATTTGGCTGTTGGTTCAAGTCTGTTCAAGTTCAAGAAAAGCTTAATCTTACCTGGTCAGGGACAATATTTTTGGGTAAAAGATCTAATTACCATAGACCAGAGCTTTTCAAATTTTTTTTTTCGCCCTTCGATTTTTTTGCGGACCCAATGCCACCCATTCAAAGTTGAAGAGCTTTTTTCTTCAAGCAAAAGGATGTTGCTCTCCCATGGCACATGCCACTGCGTGTACCCAACCAAACACACAATTGTTTACTACTACAGACTACCAACCTATCCCTATAGCCAATTTTGCCCTGAATAGACCTTTACTGGAGATCGAGCTACATGGCTATCGGCCCCAGCAAACGAGCCTCGCTACTGCACGCGATTGCCGTTGAAGGATGACGACATGCATTTTTACGGGATTTTTTGTGACGATTCCCCTTGCCTTGCGGCACCCTTTAACCACCTTCGCGGCACACAAGTGTTCCCCGGCACACTGGTTGAAAACCACTGCAATAGACCAAAAACCCTGTAATCTTACGAGACTGAAGTTGTCGGGGCAGAGGGCTGGTATAAAATGGCGACTGTTCACAAATATTGTTTTTACCTAGGAAACTGAACAACGACGAGCAACCTAGAGTTATAACGTTGTAATTATATGGTAATTTGTTGGAAAGTCACACTGTTTAGACAGAATGTAAACAAATCATTGGTGCTATAGTATATTGGTTTATGCAAGGCCAGAAGCTCCATCCAACGAAAAATTCGGCCGCTGTCGGTACCTATAGGGCCACTGGCCATGAATGTTAGACTCCTATTTGGTCCCGAAACTGTGACGCGTGTTGCAACTGTACTAGAAACAATGCATTCCAAACCTTCGCAAGCTGCAGTCCTTCAGGCGATTCGGCAATGCCGGAAACGCCAACACGGCGGAGCTAACTTCCTGTTCTCATCTGAATGCGAATCGCGAGAGGCCAATCCTACAATCTATTTATTTAATTATTTGTTGTATTAAAAAAATTATTGTAATGCCGTATCAAGAGCATAACAGCAATTTCAGATTAAAACAACAATTAAAAAAAAAAACAGAAGAATTTAAAGAAGAATTTGAATTATCTTGAGAAACATGGCGAGCAGCCGTGCACCTGTGCCCACAGTTCTCGTCTCTGCTCTCGCCTGAATGAGAGTCGTGAGAAACACATCACTCATTTCTGTCGTAATCACTCCTGTGGTGACTAAACAGGCAACGCCATTTAGTTCTATTACAGGCAGGTTGTCATAATCGGCGAGTAAATACAGGCTAAAAAAAAGGGTTAATCCACCACAAATTGCAACAAAAGGTTTTATGGTTGGTCCTGACTGGAAAAAGCGTGCTGAGTTCGAAAAAAATGTTATCCACGATATCTGCTGCTGTTTTCCTGGAAAAATAGGGTGAATTTGCTTATTATATATAGTTAAAAAATGCATTTAATAGATATAAACGACTCGGTCCTACCCCTGAGCCATGCTGACACGGCTAAAAGGAAAGGTCCGTAGGCAGCATTTCCTTTTGACCGTGTCAGTATGGCTCAGCCGTAGGACCTCGGCCTTTAGTTTCAAAGGTCGTGAATTCGATTCCCCACTGACGCAGTCGGACATATAAGTCCAAAAGGCAACATAAATAGGTTTGCATCTGTACTTATTTAACTCTTGTTGAGCCTTTGGCTTTCTGTGTTTAATACCGTTCAAAGGTTAAAAATTAGCAAAAAATTGAACGGTAGCTGTGATACCAGCCCTTAGTAAAACGGGCGTGGCTCGATCCCTAATAAACCCTTTGCCTAAACCCTTTTCATTACCCTTGATTCAAAGACGACATTCCCACTTTATAAATAAACCTAATTGGAGTCATTCATCCGAATTATAACCGTCACAAGAGCAGTTTAAATTTGAAAATTAGCGAAAAATTGAATGGTAATTGTGATACCAGCCCCTAGTAAAATGGGCGTGGCTCAGTCCCTAATAGTGATAGACCCTTTTCATTACCCTTGATTCAAAGAAGACATTTCCACTCTTCGAATAAATCTAGCTGAGTCATTCATCTAAATTATAAACGCCACAAGAGCAGTTTAAAGATGAAAATAAGCGAAAAGAATTGAACAGTAACTGTGATACCAGCCCTAGTAACACGAGCGTGGCTAGATCCCTAATAGTGGTAGACGCTTTTAATTGCCATTGATTCAAAGACGATATTTCCACCTTTCGAATAATTCTAAATTGAGTCGTTCATCTAAATTATAAACGCCACAAAAGCAGTTTAAAGTTGAAAATGAGCGAAAAATTGAACGGTAACTGTGATATCAGCCCCTAGTAAAACGGGCGTAGCAAAATCCCTAATAGTGGTAGACTCTTTTCATTGCCCTTGACTCAAAGAAGATATTTCCATTTTGAGAATAAACCTAATTGTAGTCATTCATCTATATTAAAACTGTCACAAGAGCAGTTTAAAGTTGAAAATGAGCTCATAATTGAACTGTTATTGTGATACCAGCCCCTAGTAAAACAGGCGTGGCTCGGTCCCTAATAGTGGTAGATCATTTTCTTTGCCCTGATAAAAGAAGATATTCCCAGCTTTCGAATAAACATAATTGGAGTCATTCATCTAAATTAAAACCGTCACAAGAACAGTTTAAAGTTGAAAATGAGCGAAAATTTGAACGGTAATTGTGATACCAGACCCTAGTAAAACGGGCGTGGCTCGGTCCCTATTAGTGGTAGACTCTTTTCATTACCTTTGATTCAAAGAACACAGACCAACCCTTTGAATAAACCTAATTGGCTTCATTCATCTAAGTTATAAACGTCACAAGAGCAGTTTAAAGTTGAAAATGTGCAGAAATTGAACGGTAACTGTGATACTGCCCCCAGCAAAACGTGCGTGGTTCGTTCCCTAATAGTAATAGACCTTTATCCTTGCTCTTTATTCAAAGAAGACGTTCCCACCTTTCGAGTGAACCTATTTGGAGTCATCCATCTAAATTTGAAACGTCACAAGAGCAGTTTAAACCTGAAAATAAGCGAAAAATTAAACCGTAACTGTGATACCAGCCACTAGTAAAACGGGCGTGACTCGGTCCCTAATAGTGGTAGACCCTTTTCATTACCCTTGATTCAAAGAAGAAATTACCCTCTTAGATATAAACAACTGATATACAAACTGCTTTTGCGTAACACTAACGGTTCTTGCATAATAGGCCAAATGGCAACAAATTGAATAATAATAGTTGGGCGCCATTTTGGTCGCCGTCTTTAATGCTCAAGGTTTACAGCCTGGTACCCTCCAGAATCTTAAAGTGCACATCCTTTTGAGTAGATGCTAGCAAAAAACTGCAATGTAAGGTACACTACAATTTCCTTCGTATTTCCATATATGTATTACATGCATTTTTAACTATAATATTCAAATAAGCCTATTTTGTTACAGGAAAACGGCAGCAGATGGTTTGGATAACAATTTTTTTTTCGAATTCAGCACGCTTTTTCCGGTTAGGAACAACCATGAAACCTTTTGTTGCAATTTGTGGTGGGTTAAGTCACGGATTTACTGGCCTATAAATGTGAAAACGCTGTATATCTTGAAAACGATGCAAACAACAATTTATAAAATCGAACAGCTATTAGAAAATTAGTTCGACCCTTTGCCTGTGCTAGGATAAATTTTGCAAACAGTATCACAGTTTAACTGCAGCTGTGCGTGTTTTTACCCTAATCGTCGGACTTAGGTTTGCTAATCCAACAAGTATGAGTTCCGGCGACTGAATTCGCTCACCATGTTCAGCCGTAATGGCGGTTGCCATCCCATAATCTCAAAGCGGAAGTACCACATTTGGCTGCGCCTTAAATCGTGAATCTGCTTGTCCATTAAACGCAGTTTACCATTATAATATAGTCCTAAACCATGCGCAATGGCTGTTTGCCGTGACGTCACCATGAGTTAGCTAATGATGAACGAGAACAACGGCTGTTTGGCCGTCTGATTGGACTAGCCCAATCACGTGATATGCACGTCACAGCAAACAGCCATGGCGTGTGGTATAGATATCATCAACTCTGTCAAAAAAAGCTAGTGGAGTCAGGTCCCGAGCTCGTAACGCGGCTCGTAACGCGTAACGCGCTGCTCCAAATCAACATTATCAACTCCACATCAACCACACAAGCCTCCCACCTTCAAAATCCCCCCCTGGAGAAACCAACCAATCGCGCACTCAACGAAGTCTGTGAAGGTTAAACACGCACCACTTGGATTGGGCCCGTTTCGCACGGGTACAGCTGCATGAAAGCGATCGAGCAGCCTAATGCAACCATCTCGCGTCACGCATTATGCTAATAATAGAGCGTCGTCCAACCGCTTGGAAAAAAGAATTATTAAATTTAATAGGTCCGCCTCTCGGTCCCTGCAGGGGTGCGCCGGAGAGTGGGTTGGGTGGAGGGGCTAGTGTGGCGCTGATAATGAACTTGTAAAAGAGCTGAGGGTGATGGGGACGTGTATTATAAGGGGGGAGGGGAGTAAGTGAAGACAAGAACGCGGGTGTGCTTGTTTTATTCCCATCTGTGTATTCGCGCGCTTCCACCTGTGCGTTTTCACAGGCAATTTAATGGCGGCGGATTCCGACGAGTTAATAGAGAAATTAAGACGCTTTTGTTGGATAATGGAAAATTACCGTTGCGCAGAGAGCAATCTGAAGGAGCCCATACACAACAATGTTGTATTGAGAGCAATAATTATTGGAGTGGTTTACGCTCGTTAAACCCTTTGAAACCCGTTGAATAATTTATTGGAGGGTTAAGGTATAACACAAACCACAACAGCGAAATAGGCGAATGAATAACCTTCTATTATTTTTTTTTTTACGAAATGGGTCAAACCGTTCGAATTACTCTTCGTGATCCGTTGAATTTTCATTGACGAATCCTGGACATATTCTGGAAATATCCCGGGAAAATTCTGGAACCGTCCTGGAATTATAATATTTGCACAGGCTAGTGAGAACCCCGGAATTTGTAAAGCACATATAAAGTTTCCAAAAAGTCTGCCAACGGGCGGCAATGGCACAGCTATAGCTCTGTCAATGCTATGTTTTCTGAGTGTTGCAGACGGTACCGACGAGATGGCTTGTATTGAGGGTACTTTCTTCACCAGAGATCAGAAAGTAATAAGATTATCGCATGCAAAATTAGTTAAATAAATAATATTAAATAAACCCAAACGTTAAGTCTTACGGCTGAGCCATACTGATACGGCTCAGCGGTATAGGACTTGTGCCTTTGGTTTCAAAGGTCGTGGGTTCAATTCCCCGCACAGGCAATCTGACAATTAAGTCCAAAAGGCAACGTAAAAAGGTTTGCATTCGTATTAATTTAAGCCTTCTCGAGCCCATTTGGCTTCTTTCCATCCTGTTTAACACGAAATTAGTGACGGAATCGTTCGTTAATCGCGAATACAGTAACGTAAAATCAAACAATATTAGATTAGATTTATTATGGCACTTACCACTGCGTTTAGAAATTATACAAGATGGCATCATTTAAACAGTAGGCCTAATACGTATTTCCAGGAGCGCTATAAAGGAGGGTTCATGGGACTCGACGGAGTAATTATCATGATGACATAACCGCATGGTCCAGCTGTCGTTCTGGGTCGCTGGCTATGTGGCCAATTGTGGAACGATTGGTTGTAACAATTTTCTGGGATAACTCACGTTAAAATACTCCGTATAGGTAATAAGTAGGTGCCAAAAATATCGCAAAGTAAGCAGTAAATCCACGTGCAACAACGTTGAACGACCTTGAAGTAAAAAAAAGGAGATGGCTGCTTCTAGCCAAGGTGGACTGGGATAGAAATTGTATGTCTCCTCCTGGCTCAATGCCAATTCACGCGCGTGCCGGATAGTTGACGCCTTTTAACATTGTTTGGGAAAAATAAGATTCTGGCGGTGCTGAATCAACTGGTCTGGAACCTGGAAACGGAAACCACCGCTTCTTTCCCAAAAGACCTTGTGACAATAGCGATGGAATTTGAAGTCATAGTTGCAGCATGGACGTGTGTGCATTTATAAGCTCCTGGTGTTTATAAGCGACGGAAGTGTACGCATTTACGAGCTTCTGGTGTTTATAAGCTACGGACATGTATGCATTCGTAAGTTACGGATGTGTAAGCATTTACAAGCTCCTGGTGTATATAAGCAACGGACATGTATGCATTTATAAGCTGCGGGTGTGTAAGCATTCACAAGCTCCTCGTGATAATTTATGTACGTGTATGCATTTATAAGCGACGGACGTGTACGCGTTTACTAGCGCCTGGTGTTTATAAGCTACGGACATGTATACATTTATAAGCTACGGATGTGTAAGCATTTGCAATCTCCTGGTGCTTATAGACTATGGACGTGTATGCATTTATAAGCTACGGACGTGTACGCATTTACAAGCTCCTGGTGTAAATAAGCTACGGACATGTATACATTTATAAGCTACGGATGTGTAAGCATTTGCAATCTCCTGGTGCTTATAGACTATGGACGTGTATGCATTTATAAGCGACGGACGTGTACGCATTTACAAGCTCCTGGTGTCTAAAAGCTATGGACGTGTTGGATTTACAAGCTCCTGCGGTACTTCATATACTCAGGGTACCGTACCAGAAATATGCAAAAAAAAAATAGGTAAGATTAAAAATAACGTTTAAAACGGTCAGTTTAAAGTCGCAAAACTTAACTCGGTCATTTGACATCGTGTCCAAGGACTAAACTAGCTTTGCTTAACTATATGCTAGGCTAGGCAACTAATGTCCATTTATCGATTTATGAAGTAACTTACGATGTTTATGTTGTTTATGATGTTTTCTTCTATTTGACGTAGCGATCGATGTTAGCCCCAACCTTATACAGTCACGTTATTTCGTTTCCTTCAGCGTTGATATTTCGATTTTAGTAGATCTTAACCTCATTTTTGTGCCACTCATTAAGGAAGTTACCCGTAGAAAAGCTCCGAATCCTAACGAGTGTCAACTTCGTGTTTCCGTAAAAGACCGGTGATTCACGAGGACGACGTAACCACCCAGTTTGGGCATGACGAGAATACACGCAAACCGCTTCCTGTAAGAAATACTCTACAGATGTGTAGTTTGTTTGTCGGTAACTATTCCGCGACGAATAAAGCCTAGATTCATAATTACTGAGTAGAAGGCGTGGTCGTTTCAATGTTAATCGACCGTGGCGCTCGTTTTGCCGGGGGGGGGGGGGGTTTTAAAACCCAAATTTTCCCATGATCTATGGCAAGGGGAGGGGGGTCTATTCCGAGCTTTTTGCATATTGCGATTCCATTGGGTGTTGATTTTGCTGCCTCCAATGACGTCACAATGCAGGTCAACAGCTTACGCACATGCGCAGAAGTCAAACCGGAACGGCCTAGCTTGGTTCTAGTGTGCGCGCCTCCTGTGACGTCACGTGATGAGCGGGGTAGTCAGACTGACCAACCTTACTGTATGCAATCGTTCCATCAATCTTCGTCTATAGTTAGTACTTTGCAACAGGGTGATCCGCCGTAATCGGAGTAACATAGGTAGGTTTTCGAATGCAACCCACGTCTATCTAAATTCGTTATTCAGGTTTTCAGATGCGCTAGATAGTGTCGGAGGCATAAAAAGTGTAGAAAGGGCAACTTTTTACCGATTACACGACAATTACACGATCTGGAACCCCGTTTAAACTTCTGACGGCTCGTTCAACCAATAAATCCCGCAAAATTCCCAAAATTCCTTTCTTTGCTGTCCGTCTCGATGTGTTTGTGTCCTCCTTCTTTTCCCGGTAGCGAGGAGATGGACAGAATTGATAAAACCAGATGTATGGAGCTGATGACACGGAATCATAAATCAAAGCGCCGCAAGCAGGAAAGAGTGATATCCGCAACTTCACACACGAGAAAACGGAAGGAAAAAAATTATATGAAGTCACGACAGAGCACAGCTGTCTCACTATCTCGGCAGCGCTGTAACGATGTGACATATGCGTTAGTTATCGGCTATACCCGAGTGCTTCTATAAAATCGTTGATGTGTGTGTTTTGGCACGAAACTCCTTTCCAGAAATTTGTTGGAAAGGAGTTGAGTGCTAAAAAGCACAAATTACGCATTTCGTATAGAAGCACGAGTGGGATTCGGTTTAAATAGTTATTATTATTATATTATAAGAATATTCGTTTTCTTTCCGCGAAACGATGTTCCGAAGTAATTTAGTTTTCCAGTTTCAGTTTCGATTTACGATTTCGATTTTCAATTTACGAAGTAATTTTGATTTACGATGTTTAGTTTTATGACGTTTACCTCTATTTGACGTAGCAATGCTATCCCCCCCCCCCCCCATCAAGTTTCGTCAACCAACCTCCTGTAATTTCGTTTGCTTTGGCGCGGGTGTTTCGTATTAGACCTAAACGACATTTTAATGCTGATGATACACCACGTTAAAATAAAACCATGACCGAAAAGCATCTTCGTGTTTCCGTAAAAGTCCGAATATTCATGAATTTGATTTCACTGCCCTAATATGGTGGTTTTTATTTTTTTGTTGGCTTTAGTGTTAGAGTTTGAGGACAGCAGTAATTGTTTTCAAATAATTAGGATTATTATTAGTACAGAAGTATCTCCTTGCAAACGCACGGATTTACTTAATGTTCAGTTTGGCGTTGTTGCATAATGGAAATGTTTAAAACAATTTAAATAATCAATTTGGTCGTTTGGAGCTTCCTAACCCCTGAACCACTTGACCAATTAGTAAGGTCCATATGAAAAGGGCACATCTACTGAGCAATACCTGTAAAATGAGCTACGAATCAGCTTTATTCACCGCATGGAAGAATTTATTTTCGTGATACAAAAACGAGCGTATTAAATAAGTGTGTAAGTATACAGTTCACAGTTCTACTCGAATTTTTGGAGAAAATACCGTTCTCCTTCTTCAGAAATACACGCACAACACGGAGCAAAAATTAGTTCTCACATCACCATTCGAAAACAAAATTTCGAAAGGATGCGCGTGGAGAAGCAGACCACTGATCTATATTGTTTTGTTTCTTGAAATGTCTTTGCAAAACCACTGTAATCGCCTTTTATCGTTTTTTTTCTAAATATGTAAGTAGTAAGTAATTAGGCAAGTATCAACGTTATTCACGCCGTTTTTTCAACAAGAAAACAGTAAGCTATGTCCTTAACAATGACTCTTATGTTGTCAGGCGACCAAAGTCTCCCGATCAAACAAGTTTCAGCCTTTTCTGTCGCATAGTGATTTATCCTCAGATGGCTGAAAACAGCCAAACTACCTTTGCTGTAAAAACACAACGTGTGTAGTTGTGGCCATGCTCATATATATATATTCTGTCTGGATGTTATCGTTTAACTTGGCGGGACACACTAGCGTGTGTCTTGATGCATTAAGTAGCGAACGCTTGTTGGTTCCTACATGTTTGGCCATGATTTCAGGCATTCCATTGAGCTCATTCAGGCCCAAATTTTTTTAATGTTAAAAAAAAAATATGTGAACAATCGTTCAATCTGTTCAAACAAAACATTTTTTATTTATGTATTCTTTTTTTGACCACTTACTAGTTAGCCCCCCCACATTATCATTTTTTATATTTTTTTAGCTAATTCGTTTGATCATCGTTAGATCAGATTAGATCAACTGATTTCATCGTTAGATCAAGTACGATAAGGGCACAATTACAAATTTATTGAAGGGGGGCTAAATCGGCATTTTTTAACAAAGTGCGTAAAATGTGCTCAAAGAAGCCTAGGATCCAATTAGAATCGTTAGATCACATAAGATCAAAATTTCAGCGTTAGATCAAAACCGGAAGTACCTTAAATTAGTAAAGATAGTAGGGGGGGGGGCTAACTAGGTACTTTTTAAAATTGGTCTATTCATCCAGAAAAAAAGATAGACCAATGCAGAATCGTTAGATCAGATAAGATCACAATTTTCAGCGTTAGATCAAAGCCGGAAGTACCTTCAATTAATAAAAAAAATAGAAGGGGTGCTACCTAGGTACTTTTTTTTTAAATTGGTCTATTTAACTAGAAAAAAAGCTAGACCAGTGTAGAATCGTTAGATCACATAAGATCAGGATTTTCAGCGTTAGATCAAAACCGGAAGTACCTAAAATTAATAAAAGAAAAGTAGGGGATTCTAACTAGGTGCTTTTCAAAATTGGACTTTTTAACTAGAAAAGAAGCTAGACGGGTGTTGAATCGTTATATCAGATAAGATCTCGATTTTCGGCATTAGATCAAAACCGAAAGTACTTTAAATTAATTTTTTAACAATAGGGGGGAGGGGGGGGGGGGGCTTAACTAGGTACTTTTTAAAATTGATCTATTCAACTAGGAAAAAAACCAGACCGGTGTAGAATTGGTAGATCAGCTAGTTTGATGGTTAAGGTAAGGTTTAAGTGAACCAAACTTAAAACGGCAAAGGAACACGAATAAGCTTTCCGCAGTGTTGCTGAAATGTTAAGTCCACGTGAGACCCTTTACTGCTGTCCTAAAAAAACGGAAATGGCCCCCCCCCCCCCCAAAAAAAAAAAAAAGAAAGAAGGTGTCGTAAAACTGGATTGGCTTTTCCATCTCGTAATTGCTAAGAAAAAAATTATTATATCAAGTTGGACCAAACCGATGTGGTAACAAACAGAATTTGTTAAGATTTCCCTGAAAACGTTCAAGTTTTTCACCCGTTTGAAGTCGCCGTGATATCAAACGCCAAGGTCTTTCGCCAAGTTAATCCCACCAACTAATAGTTCGAAAGGTAAATGAGACCTAGAATATTGTTACTCACGGTAGCAATCTTAAAGTTTTCATTTAACGTCCAAAGTATTATTCGGTGCCGATTAACTTGGTTAATAGGATTAACATTGGCGGCCTTTGTCTGTTGAATGATATCACTACTTTCATAGGCCGATCCTCTTGGGAAACTTGGGGGCTTCTCTTATACCAGTTTTGGTTTTGGGTGGATATGACAACTTTCATAGGACTGTGATCGTACCACAGTTCACCAACGTCTAATTCTCCCCTGTCTTTGGTTTTCTGGATGAATTTTATGTCTATTAAATCGTATGAAGTCATGTACATGTAAAATTCAACAATAACAGTAACAATGACTATTAATATATAATCTTATCTGCTTGGTGGCGACACATTAGCATGTGCCTAGATTTACCAGCAAATTTGCGCGTAAACAAGACCTACTTCTTTTAAAAAAATTCCTTTTTTTCCCTACTTGATTGGATCCTTTGGTCATGATTTGCATTTTGTTTTCTACTCTTCTTTCCAGCAAAATTGTCCCTCTCATTACACTGTAAAAACTAAGCATCTTAAAATTCATTAGATGCATCTGAAATTCAGTTGTTTGGTTGATGAGCCTCTTGAAAATCGTAAAACCATCTTAATTTAAGATGCAATGGATCTGTGCTTTGAAGATTTAAGACACCGCCAGTGTAAGATGAGTCCTAATTTCAGACGTGTTTCATTAAAGAAGCTATTAAACGTAAGATGCATCTTATTATCAGATGGAAGAAACGCGAAATAAATATTTTAAGATGTTTAGCTGTTTAAGACGCCATAGTTTTCAGTTGCCAACTTCATGCAGTGTTTAAGACGGCAGCAATTTCAGATGTCCACGCAGTTAGATGGTTTATTTTTAAGTTGGAAAAGAAAGAAAATTGTAAAATTGTAAGATGGCAATTTATTTTAAGTGGGGTAACCGGTAAACACGGCAACATTTTAAGATGTCACCCTATTTTAAGCCTCAAAACGGGAAAGTTGCTAATATTTTAAGATTTTAATATATTTGGTAATTTTTTTAAAGTTGTGAAATAGCAAAGATGCCATAGTTTTAAGACGGCACAAGGCATTAAATCGGAAACGAAATGAAGTTGCCAACATTTTAAGGCGGCAGTTTACTGAGTTGGAAAATAAATGATTGTATTGTTTTAGATGGATAAAATATTTTTGGTCAACACAACGCACAATAGTTATTTACACCTCATGAAATATTTCAATTAAAACTCCGCTCATTGTTATTAAATGCGAACAGGAATTTCCAAAAAACCTATTTTTGTGTACTATATTTTTCAATACTTATTCGGAAAATAGCACACAGTGAAGGCACGCAAAGAACTAACCATACAAGAACACATTAAAGATGCATAATTACTTACTCATTATTATAATAAATACATTTACACATGTTTCAACTAATATTGCAAAACTGTGCCATAAGGAAAGCCAACCCGGAGGAATGTATCTTTAAGCATGTTATAATCTACTGTTGGACGACAATACAAACAATGGTTACACCAAAAGTTTGCACTTACGTACCACTTCAGGGTCACGTGCTTCTAGCTGCAACACTCATTTTGTAAAAAAGGTTTTTCCCCATACGACTCTTCATCTGTATGCCTACATTTAGATTTGCCAACTTTCCTATTGAGCTGTAGACGTGTTTTTATACCCTACGAAAAATAGTTAGTAGTCGTTAGCCAGTAACACAAATCAGCGTTATTGAGGGCACTTTATCCCTATAAAGTGCACGTTCCCACACTTTAAAGTTGAAGTTTTCTTCGTTACTGGACCCACAACACCTGATTCCAAGAATTTGCAAAGATTTCTTCCGCCTGGGGAATTTACACCAATAGGCTGAAATCAAGTATAAGCTCATTACAGTTCGACACAGTCTTCTAGTGAGCCGCCTTTTTTTTACATCGGACAGCAATTAAGCTCTCACAACGATTAAACATCTACTTGGTGGCGACACTCTAGCGTGTGTCTAGATACTGTTTTTCACATAAAAATAATAATTTAAGTTTCTTCCGGTTTTGATCTAACGCTGAAAATAGAGATCTTATCTGATCTAATGATTCTACACTAGTCTAGCTTTTTTCCTTGGTCCAATTTTAAAAAAAACCTAGTTAGCCACCCCCCCCCCCATTGCTGAAAAATTAATTTAAGGTAGGCCTCCTTCCGGTTTTGATCTAACGCTGAAAATCGAGAACTCATCTGATCTAACGATTTTAAACCGGTCTATCTTTTTTTCTAGTTGAATAGACCAATTTTGAAAAGTACCTAGTTAGCATCCCTTACTTTTCTTTTATTAATTTTAGGTACTTCCGGTTTTGATCTAACACTGAAAATCCTGATCTTATCTGATCTAACGATTTTACACTGGTCTAGTTTTTTTTTCTAGTTAAATAGACCAATTTTTAAAAAGTACCTAGTTAGCCCCCCTACTATTTTTTAAATTAATTTAAGGTACTTCCGGTTTTGATCTAACGCTGAAAATTGTGATCTTATCTGATCTAACGATTCTGCATTGGTCTAGCTTTTTTTCTGGTTGAATAGACCACTTTTAAAAAGTATCT
>JAHWFP010262646.1:0-35872 GCA_023313725.1 Lithobius niger
CTGGTGGCAGCGGTGGGATGAACAGGTGCTGTTCCCGTCAAGCGTTTTCCCCCCTGCCATGCTACATGCCTAGAAGGATGCAAGCCACTTCCAACTAGATGTCTGTGGTCTAGCCAAACATGGCCACGAAGCAGATGCCTGTGACAAGCTAAAAAGTCACGAAGCAGAAGTAGTACTAACGTTATAAAAAGTACAACCCCCGCCGCAGCTCCAACAACTGCCGGCGCCAGGAAGCAGCCGCTGCCGCTTCCAGTAGACGTCCTCCCGTCAAGAGCCGTCTCAACCCCAACCGATGCTGTAGGAGAAGAGGCCCGCGAGGGAAACTACGCTCCGTGCAGCCAAGCCGTGGATTTTGCGTGCAACGCCGAAGTCCCGTGGATTTGACCGCCCACCAGTGACGATCGACTCCCGTGAAAATCAGTGCCGAACTTCCCGTACTACGGTGGAACGGAAGGACCGACTGACCGTACAGCGATTGTACAATTGGGTAAGTGTACACTGGATATGCTTAGAGGCCGCCAAGCCGAGTGTTGTAGTTGATAGCATTTATGCAATTTAGCTATTCATATACCAGAGTGCTGGAGGTTTGAGAAGTGTATTTTTCATGTGCAATCTTACTGGATTTGGGAGAGAAGTCTTTTAAATAATTCGCTCTGCTCAAAAGTAACGTTAAATTTTAAGCGGCTGCTTTTAATTTTTGTTTCATTTATAAACGCTTTATTTTGAAACCACGTTAACCATTAAGACTCAAAATGTCCGAAATGGAAGAATTAGACGAAATCATTCGTGATATCACAAACAAGGACTTAAAGAAGGCCTGTTTGAACTTAGGCTTTACAGTCAGCGATTCTAGAGCAGAATCCCAACAAATCTTGCAAGCAGCCCTCGAAGACGGCAAACTTGATTTAAGTGAACTTTCCGACGCACTAGCTAACGCTATTGAAAGGAGAGAAGCGGCTATTTTTGCCAAGAAAGAATTAGCCACTAAAGAAAATGAACTGTTTTTAAAAGCAGAAGAATTAAAGTTAAGAGCCCTAGAGGTGGCGGATGTAGAGAAACGCCGGGCTCATGAATTAGCTCTTAAAGATCAAGAGGCTCAAATTCGAGACCGAGAAGCCGCTCTTAAAGCCCAAGAAAGGGATCAAGAAGCCCAAATTAGTGATCGTGCCAGTGCTATGGAATTAGCTAAACTGGACATGCAGCTCGAACTAGCGAAGCTAAATGCTGCTACTTTAAATCTTAACCCCGCTCCTAATGGAGCTAACGGTGTTCCCCCAACTCCCCCGAATCCAGTTGCAAAACATGGTAAAGTGGCCGACATAGTTCGACTAGTAAATAGGTGGACGCCCAATACTGACATTAACAGTTTTCTTAAGATTTTTGAACGAACTTTAACTAGTCAAAAGATTCCTAAAGACCAATGGGTCACGGCGTTGCAACCCCTCGTCGGTGAGGTCTTTATTAAAGTTTGTGATCAGCTAACAGACGCTGAAATGCAGGATTACGAAATAGTCAAAAATAAATTGCTTGCCCGTTTTGTACAGACTAAAGAGTCTTTGCAGACGCAATTTCGTTCTCTAGAAAAAGGTGTGGAAATGCAATTCCAGGATTATGCATTTGAGTTAGAACTCTTTTCACTCGTTGGGTAACTTTGGCTAAGGTTAACCGTGATTACGATAAACTCGTCAATCTTGTACTTTTGGAGCAATTTTATAAATCGTGTCCAATCCATCTCAGAAAATGGATCCCTGATCAAGTCAGATTAGGAACTCTGGCCGAAGCGGCCCAGTTGTGTGATGAATTCACCACTCGTAATAAGCAGATTTTTACTGATGCTGCTTCTCGTCCTGTTAAAGCAACCCCTGCAGTTGCTACGACCACGCAAGGTTCTAAACCTTCCAACAGACATCGTGGTAACTCTAATCGTAACCACAGTCAGGCGGCTAAACCGGCTGGTACCGCCGAGGTGAAAACTGACCCCCCCAGTGGGAGTTCAGCCACCAACCCTTACTCAAACCGTGAGTTCGACAAACCACGTCTCATAGGCGATGGCACTTGCTTTTATTGCAAAAAAATTGGACACAGACGCCAAGAGTGTCGTATTCGTATGGCTGACGAGAAGGCAGCCGGCGCTGATTGTAATTTTATTAGTCATGCCCCACCGGAAGTTGTTTTGTCCAAGCACATACACGAATGGTCCGTGAATGGCCAAAAATGCCGTGTCTTACGCGACACCGGTTCTACGCACGATGTAATCGCTCGGGAACTCGTAAAACCCGACCAGTTTACTGGCGAGTATACGCATTGTCATAATGCTTTAACTGCTAAGACTACTGCACATGCTATAGCCTTAATTGAGGTTCAGACCCCCTACGGAGCTATCCAAACAGAAGCTCTCGTCTCAGACCACGTGGGCCCCCATTTCAGTATGTTGCTGGGCGTGCCCTCTCAAAATGTGTTAGAGGAAAAAGGACTGGTTTCCCTCCCCACGTATGTGAATGCAGTCACCCGTGCACAGGCACGTGCTGCCGATCAGCTCCCTCTCTTACGCCCTAATTACCGTGAGAACCCCGCTGATAGCGAGGAGTCGGATAGCGACTCGATTGAGGTTACTCCAAGAGCA
Organism: Lithobius niger; assembly: GCA_023313725.1. Classification (NCBI taxonomy): domain Eukaryota; kingdom Metazoa; phylum Arthropoda; class Chilopoda; order Lithobiomorpha; family Lithobiidae; genus Lithobius; species Lithobius niger. The sequence continues at coordinate 2,624 of JAHWFP010262646.1, forward strand.
GTGACAGGTTTTGTCGACCCCAAACAAGACGTTTTGGATGAGGCGATTTTAGGTCCTCAAACTGAGCAGTTCACTCAGCTCCTCAACATTGACAAACCTGAGTTTTTAAAACTCCAGCGTGAATGCCCAACTTTAACTTTGTGTTGGAAGTATGCTGAGCTGCCAGAAAGCCAGCAGGACGAAAACAAGCTGTTTTTCGTTGACCACGATTTGCTTTTTGGCAAACCATTTCGACCTGAGGGAAGGCCGCTAATAAACAGGCAACTGGTTCTTCCCCAGGAGTGTAGAAATTTGGTTCTAAGCACTGCACATGCAAACGCATGGGCTGGCCATCTTGGGCGTTCTAAAACAAAAGAAAGAGTGCTTACAAATTTTTACTGGCCCAAATGTTTTAGTGACATTGAGCAATTTGTCTTGACTTGTCTTACCTGCCAGAAAAATGGAAAATCTGGACAGAAGTTTGTTGCCCCTATGGTGCTTGTGCCCATGGATGGGGAGCCTTTTAATCGTTTCATTATTGATATTGTTGGCTTCATTCGACCCTCTAGTAGAGGTGGTTTTAAATATATTCTGTCTCTCCTCGATCCGGCAACAAAGTTTCCCGAGGCCGTGCCCCTTAAAGAGGCTAACAGCCAAAGTGTAGTTGACGCCCTCCTCGGCATTTTTTCGAGGTTAGGCTTCCCTTCTGAATTACAATCGGACTTAGGCTCGCCCTTCGTATCCGCCCTCACAACTTTATTCCTTGAAAAATGCGGAATTAAGTGTATTAATTCAAGTGTGAATCATCCACAGTCCAACAGCGTGGAGCGCTTTCACAGAACCCTCAAAGCAGTGCTGAGAGCGGTTTGCCATGAGCATCCCCTGGATTGGGAACGATGCCTCCCCGGTGCCATGTTTGCACTACGTACTGCTCCACATGAGAGTACTGGATTTACACCTGCTGAAATGGTGTATGGCCGAAACTTGAAAGGCCCTCTCGAGCTTGTTAAAAGCCAATGGGTTGAACCCGACGTCCACCCATCCGTCCTTGAGTATATCCTGGATTTACTTCAGAGATTCAAATACTCACGGGAACTCTCACAAGAAAATATTGTGAAGAGCCAACAAAAAAATAAGACCTACTACGACCGTAAGGCAGTTGAACGTAAATTCAAAGAAGGTGATAAGGTTCTAGTCCTTAAACCTGATCGAGCCAATAAGTTAGAAATTTATTGGGATGGACCCTGCGATGTTGTTAAACGCCTTTCAGACACCAATTACTTAATAAAAAAATCGTTTGGTTCTCAAAAGGAGACGGTTTATCACATCAACCTGCTCAAGCCCTATCTGCCTAGGGAGGGGTCAAGCAATCATTCGTACAATGACGAACGTGAGTTTACTCACCACGACCATGTTTGGTCCGGCAAGCCTGGTGATGGCCATCTTAATTCCAAAGAAGCCATGAGTCTTTTCAAAAAGACAGGAGATTTGTCAGTCTCAAAGGTCCGACTTACTTAAAGTCTTTGACCAGGTGGATGGTGTTTTTTCTACTCTGCCGGGTCGTACCGACATTGTCACCCACGATGTGGAGTTAATAGACACTCAGGTAAAGCCTTGTAAATATTACAGGCATGCCAAGTTCGAACGTGACTTGATAGTTACAGAGATCAAACGTATGTTAGATCTGGGCTTAATTGTGGAAACGGATTCCCCTCATGGATCCCCCATGATTATTGTACAAAAAGAAGACGCTAGCCCTCGTCCTGTAGCTGACTATCGTGAGCTGAACAACAATACGGTAACTAAAGATTACCCAATTCCCAACATTGAGGAATGTATTGAACGTGCAGCCAAGTGGAAATACATTTCCATTTTTGACCTTAACCGTGGATTTTGGCAAGTGCGCTTGACGCCACAGGCTTCAATGGCCGCCACTATCACTACCCCCATAGGGAAATTTGCTCCCCTAATGATGAATATGGGGATGAAGAACGCTCCATTTTGCTTCCAGAAGCTTATGGATAATGTCACTCGTGGCATGGAGGAGTATGTCACTCCCTTTCAGGATGACACCGCCGTTGGTGCCGAAACGTGGCAACAACATTTGGACAACATTTTTAATTTCCTCTTTGCTGTCAAGAAGGCCGGGTTGACTGTGAATGCAAAAAAATCACAGGTCGCCTGCAGCAAAGCTACCTTTCTTGGACACGAAGTGTGCAATGGAACTCGCACCCCTTCAGAAGTGAAAGTTTTGGCTGTTCAAAAATTCGCACGGCCACAAACTAAGAAAGATGTTCGTTCCTTCCTTGGTTTGGTTGGTTACTACCAACGTTACATTCCCCACTATTCCGAAATCTGTGCAAGCCTTACAGATTCTCTGAAAAAGGACGCACCCGATCCCGTCTCGTGGGATGATTCAAAGCAAACTGCATTTGAAACCTTGAAAACCGCTTTAGTGACGTTTCCCGTCCTAAGAGCCCCCGACTTCAACCAAACTTTCATCCTCCAATGCGATTGTTCCGACCGTGGCATGGGCTGCGTGTTGTCACAAGAATTTGGAGAAGATGAACACCCCTGCCTTTACGTTTCACGTAAATTAACAGCCCGTGAACAGAATTACGGGACGACAGAAAAGGAGTGTGCTTGTCTGATCTGGTCTGTTGCTAAATTGCGGCCCTACATCTATGGGACAAAATTCATCATAGAATCAGATCACAACCCACTTCACTGGCTCAAGCAAATGTCTGGCAAAAATCCCAGATTGCTTAGGTGGAGCCTCACCCTTCAAGATTATGACTACACTGTCCGGTACAAACCTGGCAGGCTTCACTTAAACGCCGACGCGTTAAGTCGATATTTTGTTTAAACAAATTCTTAAATGTTAAACATTTTGTTTTCAGTACAAATTGACTGAAAATTAAATTTTGCCTGCATTTTTAATTTTGTCATTTTGGTCAGTTGAGAGCTCATCCTGAAGTAACTCTCAGTTAATTCCCGTTTTGGCCTTCACACCTAAATTTTAAGTGCCTATGCTTTACTCTTTTTGTCACTATCAACGTCTCCCTGTGTGGGAGAATATTGACAAAGATTGTAACGACACTAAAGTTTTCTACGAAATGGCTTTCTTCCCAAAAAACAGCCGTCTGTCTACCCCTGTGCGAAAAAGGTAGCACTGTCGTTACAAGGTTGTTGTGTTTTTATCCTCAAACCTCCCAGTGTTGTATTAGTATGTTTAAGTTATGGGTCTTATCTCAAAATCCTTCAGTGTTAAATTGCCAATGTAAACAAGTTGTTTGGTAACCTAAAACCATTCTAGTGGTAGTAGTTGCTGTTAAATAGAGCCGGTGTTCTATCACGTGTTCACAGAATATTCTCTTCTAACCGCTATCGTAGCCTAGGTTGAGGGTGGACGGCAAGGTGTTTTTGGCCGTCACACAGAAAAAAAAGACGCGGCAATTGGACATAATCCGGACTTGTACGAACGATTAAGTGGCGGGACGCCTCATTTGACAGTATTCTTTTACAAAAACCCTAACTTTGTACCTTCACTTTAAAACTAGTGTGTTTCTCGATAACTGTTTTCTTTTGCCCCATTTTCAAATACTTGTACGATATTCCTGCACCTGCAGCGCGGACAGTATTTAGTTAATGGCTGCAAAAACAGTGGTTTTAAATTGTAACTTTTATTTTACTTAAAGTTTTCTGAGCCACAAAAACGTTGGTCCCCCAAAACTACAAAACGGCAAAGTCAACATTTATGTAAACGGTGTATTTTACTTCATGTCAGTTGTGCTTAAATTTTGGCGGTCTTGTTTTCTGCATATCTTGTGTGCACTAACCCCTTTATTATAGCTTTTATTCCGAGTTCTCAGGAACCCCGAATAAAATCCTGCGTTTGGGGGCGTGTAAACGAGCGCCACTGAAAAACGCCTGTTTTTCCAAAAATGAAATTTTTTTTTCTTCGAGGATACCTGGCCGTTTTCACAATAATGGTCCGATTTCCGCAAACTCTTCGACATTTAATAGCCTGTCAAAATACAAGACTCTTGGGGAAGCCCAAATCCGGACTTTCCACCAGGAAGAACCATAAAACTACGTTTGAAGATCACCTCAAACTCACTACATTGCACCTTCATCATGGCCGCCATTATAAAATTCTGTATTTCTGTATCTTCATTTTATTCTTTTCTTTTAGGGCAAAAAGCCCAAACATATTAGCTTAGTGTATTGTGTGAGGCTTGTACAGACAACCATTTTGAAGTGTGATATTTTTTATTGTGTTTGTCGGCCGCAATCCATATGGAAAATTTCCACAACGATCGAATTTTAACTTTAAACTTTTAAACGTTAAATGTTCTCTGTAACTTAATGCGTTATAGCATTCAATTAAGCTAATTTATTTAACCGCATTTATACTTTATTTATATTCTTTTACCCCCAGAAACGCTACCATATGTCCAAACGTATAACCGCCTTACGACCTGGCATTCTACCGGACACGAATTTTTCAGTGTATATATGTTTATTTTAGTTCTCCTCTAGACCTGACTGTGACCTACCGAAATCTGCAAATAGCTTGATCTACTATTAAACACTAAAAGAATTCTTAAAAAGATCTTTTCAAACCAAATCCGAAAGTCAAACTGTGCAAAAACTTCGAATTCCCCATTTTGCCCCCCTCCCCAGCCAAAACTAGTTGTGGTGTTTAACACTACAGTTTACCGTTAAAGCTTGTTTAATTTAATAGTAATGTTCTAGACATTACCCAAAGCCAAGTAATAAGCTTTAACAAGAGCCTAATCACGTTGCAAACATGTAAATATTCAATCCGTAGCCAATAATACAAAATAAAGGCCCATTTCCGAAAGTTCAATTGAGTGAAACTCAAAACAGGCCGATCTTTTTCCGTTTTACATGTTCCTACTCCTTCAAACGGCTCTGCACCCAGTTCCTTTGTTCATCCGACTTCTCCTCCCACTTTCCATTGTTCTCGAGGCCCTCAGCCAATCAGACCCCCGTAGCTACCCCGCGAGTCCGCGCTTACTTCCGGTAATGTGCATAAAACCCCAGCCCCAGAATGCATAGTTAGCACAGCTCACAGATCTCAAGCTAGAGACCGGTCACGCCAGTCGGGAGTGGAGACGCCATGTCCGGAGAATGCCATGCCGGGCACGATGGTAGTGGTTCGTATGTTATAGTTTAGCTTTTGAAAGTTTAATTTAGGACCCCCATATTCTAAATTCTAGTTTAATTGTAAACTTAACTCTCTAGCTAGGGAAAATTATGGTGGTGACGCCTGTAGCGGCATCTTAGGTTTCTTTCACCCCATAACGTCAGAGTGGTTCTCTTCCTAAAAACCAAATTTTTCCAGTTTATTTTAAATGGATTTTTAATCTAAACTAAATGACGGTTTGATCTTCGTGGAAGGCAAATTGAAACAAACTGATGCCTAAGTGTAAAATTGCCGGGCTTTTTATTACTTAGAACAGTTCTCGAGGGAACTAAGGGAGGTTGATCTTTTTGTGCTTGGAAAACTTAGAAACATAACTGTGGACGGTTGATCATGTTGAAACATACTGTCAGATAGACTACTATCAGTTGCGGCTGTTTAGTCTTGCGGGTGTCTCCGGGAGCACTCATGATTTACTTTTTCTAATGTGAAAATTTAAAACTTTATTCAAACCAAGTGTGTTTGTCTGATTTATGAAATACTAAGTGTATATTCAAACTTGCTACTTTATGTAAATGTAAACTTGTTGCCTATTTAAATAATTGGTATTCAAAAGCTTTCGAAGCAAACTATAATGTAAAAGTGTTTTCATTCTCTGTCGCAAAAATAAAACCAGGAGTTTTAAGCTTCAGTCGTTTGCTAGACTTGATTAATTGTATTTTAGTGTAAAATTAAATATGTAGCCCATTTTTAGATTTTAGCTAGTTAAACAGTTAAATCCACCGTTGGTGGCAGCGATACCGACAGTTTAAGGTTAGGCCCCTTTAATTAGGACCGGCGCTTCATCCCCCATGCTGGGACAGTGTCCATGCTGTGTTGTATAACGAAAAAAGTCGTTGTAAACACCGTAGAAACCTCAAGCTGAAACTCCACGTACACCAGGGAAACCGGGGGCGTTACAAGCACCTAAGCCGTCGTAGCGTCCGCCGTTACACAAGACTAAGATTGAAATTGTAAGGTACGTTTTCTAACTTAGAGGTGTTTAGGTAACACCGAAGAACATTTTCTATTCGAAATTGTAAGTGTGAATTTTATTTTGAAATTCGTTGCCGATAATTTTTTTATTAAAAATTAATTGTGTGCTTTCACTAAAAGCTATTTTTGTAAAGACTAGTTGCCATGTAAAGTGTTTCTTTCCCCTGTTTATTAAAACCAAGAGTGGTTTTAAACTCGGTGTGCTTCTAGAGAGATTTAATTTGCTAGTGTTTTAACTAAAAACAATTCTTTTTATTTTAAAGCCTAAGGTTAGCAATTAAACCACCCACCTGGTGGCAGTGAACCAAAACGATTAGATAGTACTAAATTTTAGATAGGACTTAGACGCTCTGTTCCTAACTGTGCAGTAGTGACTGCTGTGCTAGTTTAAAAACGGCCACCCGAAGTACTTTTAACTTTCCCGAGACCACACCAGATGTCGGTGCAGAACAGTAGGCAACTCTAGGACCTGTGAGCACCGCTGCACAATTGAGAAAATTGCATCTGTTTAAGTGCTGTTGTGCTTTACGAATCATATATTTAAAACATAAAGCACAACAGCACTTAAACAGATGCAATTTTCTCAATTGTACATTTTATTATTTCAATTGAAAATGATCAATTTTTATCCGTGTACAATTTTAACAAGTGAAAATTCAATCCTATAACCCCTTTTTACGGCACACCTGACGTTTTTGTTTGTAATTAGTATTAGCTTAAATGGCATAAATACTGTGATGCATGAAGATATAGTGGATTCGAGACAAAAGGTTCTTTTCCTCACAATTACATAAAACATGGAGTAAAACCTTGTATCACTTAAATGTACTGGTTGAATGTTGGTTGGGTAACTGCTCGCGCCACTTTTGCTTCGCTCCCAGATGGGGTTTCCAGGGGCCACCGGATGGCGTACATGCACACTCCCAGCATGCAGCCCCACTCGTCCTCACATTTCGTTTGAGCATTCGCCCAAGTAGGTCGCATGCTTTGCTCTCTGCCTGAAAATTACTCAGACCTTGAATCCACGCTCTCATCTGGGGACAAAAGCTGGTGCACACTGTAACGGCGGCTGTTATATTTACCTCCAATTGTTATGTTTGATTACCGAAAAACCTACGTTTTCACAACGAACACTTTTTTTTTCCTCGAGCGCTAAAGTGCAAAAAGTCCTCAGTCTTTACCAAGGCATATCTCCGTCAGTAATTGACTTAAACGGCCATACTTTTCACCATTTCATAGCCCTGTACTCCAGCTGCAATCCTGGGGAAGCAGAATCCCGAAATTCAATCTAGAAGATTAACTACATCCATTTGAAAAATACTCCAAACCTGCCGCAGCGCTCGTTACTTCCGCTCGCTATTATTGAAACTCTTATGTATATTTGTAATTATTTTTCGTTCTTTCAGGGCAAAAAGCCCAAACACCCTAGCTTCGTTGTGTACTTAGGAGGGGCTGCCTTCGGGTACTTAACCTCATATACAAGTAGATACAGACACTTAGTGGATATTTTTTATTTGTACTTGACTGATCACCAATGTTATAGAAAATGTCCATCTAAATCAGACTCGGTCTTTCTGCCACAGCAGTTAAATCCAATTTAATTAATGCGTTATAGCATTCTACTAATCTAGCTCATTTAATCTTTTTATATATTCTTTTCCCCCTTAAACACTAGGCTACCATTAGCTCAGACGTTTTAGACATCGGCAATTTTAACGGACACAAATTTTTGTGGAAATGGTTTATTTAAAATCTCCTTCCAAACGCCGACACTGACCATCCGTATGCCAACTGGCTTTTCCTTCTATTAAATCAATATCTTAAAAAGATCTGTACACCAATGCAATCCGAATCCACTTCGTCCCTCCCCCTCCAACTCAACTTGTTGTGATGTGTAACATTGCAGTTTTCAATTAAAGGCTTGTTTAATTTAGAAGCAATGATTTATTCATTGCAAAAGCTACCCTACAAGCTTTAATTTGAGCCAATCCATTTAATAGTCATGTAAATACAATCCTACAGACTATCTTTTAATTCAAGGGCCTTTCCCAATGTTCAGTTGAGTTAAACTCAATTTGACCCATCTCTACATGTCCCTACTCCTTCAAACGGCTCTGAACCAAAGCCCTTTATCAAACCGACTTCTCCCACTTTCCATTGTTGTCAGTCCGTGCTTTGGTCGCCAGAATACCCCTCTCCAGCATAAAAAGCCCCAGCAGCCCTCCCTCCTTAGCACAGGTCACAGATCTCTCAAGCTAGAAGGGTCACGCCGGTCAGGAATGGCGAGGTCACGTCCGAAAGTTGCCATGCCGAGAAATGTTAGTGGTTTGTATGTAACTAGTTTAGCTTTAAAAGTTTGTCTTTAGGACCCCCCAATTCTAAATTTATAGTTTAAACTTAACTAACCTCTAGCTTAGAGAAATTATGGTTGGCAAGCTATCGGCATTTCTGGTCCCCTGCCTTCCATAACGTAAGAATGGTTCTTTCTAAAAACCAAACTTTTTCGTGTTTAACCTTAATCTAAACAAACAGACGGTTTGATCTTCGTGGACTTGTTGAAACAAAACTGTGGACGGTTAGATCTTTGTAGAAACAAAACTGTCAGGATAATTGTAACTTAGCGGACGCGGTTCAATTTGCTCAGTAAACCTGGACTGGAGCCCAAAGAACTTCTTTTCCTAGTTGAAAATTTAAGTTGTTTTGAAGGGCAAATATCGTTGTTCTTGTTTAAGTGAATTACTAACATGTAAACTCAATTTTATTGCTTTTCCAAACTTGTAACAGCCAGACTAGTGAACCAAATGTAAAAAGTGCTTTCTTATTTCATTTTCTGATTGTTTATAATAAAACCAGGAGTTTTAAACTTCAGTTCGTTCCCTAGAGGATTAATTGTTTCGAGTGTAAAAATATTACATAGCCCATTTTTAGCTTTATACGCATGGTGGCAGCGCTAACCAGTCAGTATTAAGGTTAGGTCCTTATAGTTTAGGACACCGACGCTTCATTCCCCATGCCGGGACTGTAGCCCATGCTGTGCTTATTTAACGTAAAAAGTCGTAATAACCACCCAGAACCTGATACTCAAGATGCGTGTCAACCAAAGATGTCGGGGACGTTACAAGCACCTCAGCCGTCGTAGTGTGAGCTGTTACAATTTGGTGGCAGCGGTGGGATGAACAGGTGCTGTTCCCTTCAAGCGTTTCCCCCCTGCCATGCTACTATGCCAAATTTGTAAGTTGCTGTGAGAAGAAAGCCTCTTCAACACCAGACGTCTGTGATCAAGTCAAAACGATCACGAAGTAGAAGCCAGTGACTCCGTTATAAATAGTCACGAAGCAGAAGTCAGTACTGCCGTAAACAACAGTACAAACATCACCCATCAACCACTACAACTGCTGGCGCCAAGAAGCAGTAGCCACCGCTTCACCAGTCGATGTTAACCAGACGTGAGATGTCCCAGTGCCCCCAGTTCCTGTAAGGAAAAACCGCCTGCCCAGGGAAAGGAGCTCCGTTTCAATCATCATCCAAAACCCGAAGTAGTGTTCCTCCTAAACCAAGGACGTTCAACTTCAGTAATTAGTGCAAGGTTTCTGTGTGCTACGGTGGAAACCGGAAGGACATGACTGACAACACAGCGATTGTGTGTAAAAGGGTAAGTGTGCATAGGATATGCTTAAAGGCCAAGCCGAGTGTTGTAGTTAGGAGCATTTATGCATTTTAGTACTTCGTATACCCGAGTGCTAGGGGTCCTTGAAAGTGTATTTTTATGTATAAGCTTACTGGATTTTTCAATTAATTCGCTCTGCTCAAACTTAACGTTTAAATTATTATGCAACTGCATTTAATTTTGGTTTAAATATAAAAGCTTTATTTTGAACCTATTTAACGTTAAAAATGTCTGAAAACATGAATCTTGACGAAATAATCTAGGATATCCAGTACAAGGACCCTAAGAAGGCCTGTACCAAATTAGGTCTCTCAGAGACAAGACATGAAACAGAAGTGCTGAAAAATGCTTATGATGATAACCGTTTAGATTTAAATAATCTGTACGATGAATTAGCTAGTGGTTTCGATAAAAGAGAAGCCACTATTCCCCAAAACAAGGAGTTAGCAGGTTGTAAACGAGTGCCACCGAAAAACGCCTGTTTTCCGGAAAATTTGAAATTTTTTTCGTGAGGCATCCAAATGCCTCGCCGAGGCATATCCAGCCGTTTTTGCAATAATGGTCCGATTCTTACAAACTCTTCGACATTTAATAGCCTGTCCAAATACAAGACTCTAGGGGAAGCCCAAATCCGGACTTTCCATCTGAAAAACTCTCAAATCTACATTTGAAGATCACCTCAAAACCAGCAGCGCTACTTCATCATGGCCGCCATTGTTATAAAATGTATTTGTATATTTTGATTTTATCACTCTTCTTTTCGGGCATAAAGCCCCAAACTCTAGCTTAGTTGTATTTTAGGAGAAAGGCACTGAACCTTGTGCCCATGTACTGACAACCATTTTTGAAGTGTGATATTTTTTATTGTGTTGGAACGATCGCAACTACTATGAAAAATTTCCATTTAGATCAAACATTGTCCGTTAACTTTAGGGTTCAAACCTCCACTGTAACTTTATGCGTTTTAGCATACCATCAAGCTAGACTATTTATTCATTTATTTAACAGTTTATAATAATCTTTTCCCCCCAGAAACGCTGCCATTAGTCCAAGTAATTAGACATCGGCATTCTACCGGACACGAATTTTAGTGTATATATGTTTATTTTAGTTCTCCTCTCAGCCCGACTACTGCTAGCTTGTACTACTGCTAAATGCTACTGCTAGCTTGTACTACTATTAAAACCAAAAGAATTCTTTAAAAGATCTGTTTCCAAACAATTCCGCAAGTCAAACTGTGCAAAAACTTCAAATCCCCCTTTTTTTGCCCCCCTCCCCAGCCAAAACTAGTTGTGGTGTATAACACTGCAGTTTACAGTTAAAGCTTGTTTAATTTAATAGTAATGCTTTCTGCATTAACCAAAGCCAAGTAATAAGCTTTAACAAGAGCCAAATCACGTTGCAATCAAGTAAATATGGAATCCGTAGCCAATAATTCAAAATAAAGGCCTATTTCCCAATGTTCAATTGAGTAAAACTCAAAACAGGCCTGTCTTTTCCGTTTACATGTCCCTACTCCTTCAAACGGCTCTACGCCCAGTCCCTTTGTTCAACCGACTTCTCCCACTTTCCATTGTTCTCGAGGCCCTCGGCCAATCAGACCCCCGCAGCTATCCTCGGCGTCCGCGCCTACTTCCGGTAATGTGTATAAAACACCAGCCCCAGAATGCATAGTTAGCACAGCTCACAGATCTCAAGCTAGAGAAGGATCACGCCAGTCGGGAGTGGAGACGCCATGTCCGTGGGATGCCATGCCGGGCAAAATGGCAGTGGTTCGTATGTTTGTTGTTAGCTTTTGAAAATTTAATTTAGGACCCCCAAGTCTAAATTTTAGTTTAAAAACGTAACTTAAACTCTCTCTAGCTAGGGAATATTATGGTGGTGACGCCTGTAGCAGCATCTTAGGTTTCTCACCCCATAACGTCAGAGTGGTACTCTTTCTAAAAACCAACTTCTTTCTTATTTGTTTTAAACATTAATTCAAATAACTGACGGTTTGATCTTTATGTGGGATTCATTGGTTATTCACTCCAGACGGACTTTATAAGTAGCCGAGGCTTTTATAATTTGAGGCGTTGACTTAGAAACAGCAACTCTGGGAGGTTTAAGGCTCTGTTTTATCACTTAGAAACAAAACTGTGAAACGGTTGATCTTCAAACTTTATGCTTTTAAATACTTTATTTCAAAAGCTTTCGTGCAAACTAAATGTAAAGTGTGCTTTTCATTCCCTGTTGTTAAAATAAAACCAGGAGTTTTAAACTTCAGTTCGTTTGCTAATTGATTAACTGTTTAAGTGTAAATAAATATGTAAACCATTTTTAGTTTAGCTCTTTGTAAACGGTTAAATTTCCATCGCTGGTGGCAGTGAAATACCAGCAGTATTAAGGTTAGGCCCCTTTAATTTAGGACCCTGCGCTCCATCCCCTATGCTGGGGCCGTAGCCCTTGCTGTGCTTATGCCGTAAAAGTCGCAATAATCACCGCAACACCTTAAGCTGAATCTCCGTGTCAAACCAGGAAACCAGAGGCTCTACAAGCACCTGAGCCGTCGTAGCGTCCGCCGTTACAAGGTAAAGAGCATGAGCTAGCCTTAAAAGCTGAAGAGCTTAGAAATGGCCCTAGAATTGGCCGACGCCGTTAAATGTCGTGCCCACGAATTAGCCCTTAAGGACCAAGAGGCCCAAATTCTGGACCATGACGCCTTGCTCCGAGAGCAGGAAAAAGGAAAAGAGGCTGGCTTTAAAGAAAAGGAAGCCCAACTTGCCACACAGTTGCGTGAGCAAGAAGCCCAAATTAAAGAACGCTCGAGTGCTATCGAACTAGCAAAACTCTACAAGCAGCTTGAACTAGCTAGGCTAAATGCTGCTACTTTAAATCTTCACCCGTCCTCAAACGGAGTTAACGGCGCTTCACCAGCTCAACCAAATCCAGTTCCCAAACAGGGTAAAGTTGCAGACGTTGTTCGCCTAGTAAACAAGTGGACTCCGAAGTCGGAAATAGTTTTCTAAAAATTTTCGAGAGCACCATGATTAGTTTAAAGATCCCTAAGGATCAGTGGACTACAGGTCTTTTACCCCTTATGGGTGAAATTTCAGACACTGAAATGCAGGATTACGAGGTAGTCAAAATTAAATTGCTTGCCAGATTCGTACAGACTAAAGAGTCCTTATAAACGCAATTTTGTTCATTAGAAAAAGATCCTGAACAACAGTATCACGATCACGCATTTGAATTAGAAAATGTTTTTATAGCCGATGAAATATACGTTACCTTTTTGAGCTTAATTCCGTAGAAGTTTGAAGGTTGGCTTCCCTGCTGGGCTCGTAATAGTTCTGCTCATGCCGAAGCTTGTGTCAGTCTACATAAGCAGACTGCGCAAGCCGAACCATACCATTTCTCCTAGGGCGCTCAGGCTAGCGTGATCACCCTTGAGCATTACGATTCTCGAAGATAGAAGAGGAACGTGTGTGCCGTCGATTACCCGATTGCCTTCCAGGACAGTGGATGCGTCGATTGCCGGTTCCCCGGTTGCCTCTCCTGTCATCAACCCTCGCAGATCCACGTCCCTCTGCGTCTAAGATGGTTCCCGGTTGCCGCTACGGTTTCCGATTACCCTCCGATTACCTTGTCATGCATACGATATAGGGTGCTCCCACAAACGGGTCTTAAACCGCCCTCCACGATCCTCGTCCCCGGTTCCCCTGACGCAACCGGCTTCCAAGCTGTACAAATTTTCGAACTCAGCGATATCAAGAACCTCTCGATTCCCAGTTACCACTGGTGAACCCCTTTCTCTCCGAACCCTCGGTTCCCCATCTTCTGCAAGACACGGTTACTTATTCTCCGATTCCCTGTAGCCACCCTGCGCCGAAACGTTGCATGCAAGCTCTCCAGTTCCCAATTGCTTGTTGCTTTCCCTGCGCTTCTGATCCTTTGCTCCCGGTTGCCGGCAACGACCTGCTCTGTTCAGAAGTATGGGATGACGGATTTGATGTCACCCCTTCCATTTGTACCACTCGGACCTCGGTCCCCTCGCCTCATCCACTTCTACGAACAAACCATTACTGGCATCCGACGTCTGTCATCACAGAACTACAACATGGGGGATCACGCCTGATTCCGATCCCCTTTCCACCGGATCGTGGTTACGATTACTTTCGATGCCAGTCACATCCCCTTCACATTCTCTGCATGCAGGGCTGCATCTTTGCAGCTTGCTCGTTCCTCCCCACTTGCGACGACATCGATTCCGATCCCCTTTCTCATCACGGTTCTCCGGTGTGGGAGGGGGGGGACGTCCACCTCTACAACTGACCCTTTCTTCTCCACGACACACACTGTTAACATCGCTCCGAACTCTGTTTCTGGTTGCCTCTCTCGGTTCCCGGTTACCCTCTGATTGGCAGTGTAACGGCGGATGCTACGACGGAGTAGGTGCTTGTAACATCGCCGGCGCCTGGTGTAACTGGATCTTGCTTATTATCACTCTGGGTTGACTTTGAGTACTTTTTAGTTTAAAACAGCACAACTGCTACAGTTCCGGCATAGGGAACGGAGCATCGATGTCCTAATAGTAAGACCTGACTAGTAATAAGCGGGTAACGCTGCCACCAAGGTGGGAAAAAGTTAGCTAAGCTAACCTAAACAGAATTGTCTTAAATGTTAACTTCCAGCATTCATCGAAAATAGCAAACAAACTAGCGTTTAAAACTCCTGGTTATTTATTTTGAACAGACAATTTAAAAAGGTACACTTTACAAATTGGGCTTGCTATCTACATAACTTAAGATTTTTGGTTTAAAAGCAACTTTGAATTTTACAATTAAATTCGCACACTGGAACTAAAATTTAGTTCGGTTTTTACAATTTCAAATAGAAACAGTGATTAGGCAAGGGGGGAGGAGGAGAGACTGACTCAGACCGTCCAGGCTGTCACTACCGGAAGTGGGCATGACAGCGTGGACGGGCAGGGTAGCTTTGCGTTCTGAGTGGAGGGGGGAATTGAATACTGTAATCTGGTTGGAAGGGAATATCCGCAGCAAGGAGAGCAAAGGGAATTGCCGACTTTCGTGAACTGGGAGGCCTTAGCAACTGAGTTTTAAACTCAGGACGTGAATAGGGCTATAAATTAAAAACTACGATATTATGTATCGCAACTATTGAAGGAAGGAGGGGGGGGGGGTAAACGAAGTGTTAGTTCAGAATCAACATTAGATGTGGGAAATAAACTGATATTTACAAGACATGAATTTAATTAACCCTTTGCACGCGGGACCCGTATTTCTTACGGGCGCGCGCTGCTTCATTCATTCCCGGGACCCGTATCTCGTACGGGCGCGTGCTAGTTCATTCAACTGGCCGTAGTATTTCTAACCTAACGATCGTTTGAAAGCTAAACAAGGATTGGCTGTAGTCATTCATGCTTCCAGCAAGCCTTGGCGCGAAAATAAAGTCACGTGATACGTTTTAGCCAATAAAATTCAGCGTAAGACAATACTGTATACAACAGCTGACAACAGCACGAATCGCGAGCCAGCGGCTGTCTTCCCCGCCAAACACAAAATGGCGGCGCTGGCCGAGTTGAGCGATAGCGATGGATCCAGCCAAAATAAGGCAAATAACGAAGGTATTCTAAACGATGATGATTTTTTTAGCAGAGTATTTTTTAAATAGTGATTGTGAAGGAGAATTTTGTGGGTTTAGCAGTGCTTCAGATACTGAATCGGAGGACGAAAATGACATTTTCGAGCGGCTACGTGCAACAAATCCCGTAAGCGAAAAATGGGAAGACATTTCTTCACACACAACGCAGTTCGCTCCAGCTTTGCCTCCGTTCACTGGAAAGTCTGGATTTCATGGCGATTTACGAAACAATCCAACAGTTCTTGACTAGGTGAATCTTTTTTTCAATCAAGAGGATATAACAGAAATTTGTGTCGAAACGAATAGGTACGTGACGCAACTAAAACAAGCTAACGCCCCACGCCCGCCTCACAGCCGCCTGAACAAGTGGGTGGACGTTAGTCATGACGAAATGAAGGTTTTTTTTGCGTTAGTTTGAGCCATGGGATTGATAAAAAATGACTATCTCGAGGATTATTGGAGTGTTAGTGAAATTCTATCCACCCCATTTTTTAGAAACACTATGTCTCGCGATAGATTTACCTCCATTTTATACGGGCTTCATCTAAATAATAATGAAACTCAAATAAATTCGGGCGAGCCAGGCCACGACCGCCTTTTCAAAATTAGACCCTATTACGATAGGTTAGTAAATAGATGCAAAAATATTTACACACCTACTATGAACATCAGTATTGATGAAGCAATGGCACCCTGGAAAGGTCGTCTTGTTTTTAAACAGTACATGCCCAACAAACCAGACAAGTTCGGTGTGAAACTTTATGAACTGTGCGAAGCAAGTTCTGGTTATTGTTGGAATGTTGAAATTTATGCTGCCGATAAGGAAGTTAGTGCCCAAGGTTCAACACTTGATGTTGTTAATCGTCTGCTAAGGGGGCCCCCGTCATTGCTAGGTAAGGGTTACAATTTAGCAACCGACAGATATTATTCGTCCCCAGTGTTGTTTACCGAACTCTTTGCTGAGGGTACTTTAGCTGTCGGCACTGTTATGGCTAATAGGAAAGATATGCCAAATCAGGTGACGACTAAAAAGCTAATAAAAGGTGAAGCGGTGTGCTATGTCAAAGAAAACTTAGCAGCTCTAAAATGGAAGGTCAAGCGAGACGTGCTTATGATTTCAACTATGCATCCTGAGCCAAGCAAAATGAATCCCACCGGAAAAATAAATCGACAAACTGGTGAGCCGCTGATGAAGCCACAGGTCATCATAGACTATAACGCTAAAATGGGTGGTGTGGATTTGCAGGACCAACTTTCAAAATACAGTGCCTTTCGACACCGTACCCTAAAATGGTGGAAGAAAGTGTTCTTCCATCTAATGACACTGGCTTTGACGAATGCGTATATTTTACATCGCAAATTGTCGCCGTCAAAACTACGGCATCGCCAATTTTTGCATGATTCGGTGCGAGCACTCTGCGAAAGCTCATCTTTTAGGTCCCCTGTTGTTAGGCAGACAACTGGCAAGACCTTGGACAGACTGGTTGCTAGCCACTTCGTCAGGACAGTTCCACCAACAGAAAAGAAAAAAAACCCACAGCGCTACTGCATAGTATGCAATGTGACCACTGGGAAACGAAAAGTAGCTGGTCAAAAAAGAAGTGAGACAAGGTATGAGTGTGCTGAATGCAACGTAGGCCTACACCTTCAACCGTGCTTCGAGATATTTCACACTCAAAAAGACTACAAGAAATTCTATGACCGTCACCACAGAGCACAGGAGTAAGGTAGGGAAGCTTCACTTTTGCTGCCCCTAGCGGCTGCCCCTTTTTTATGTGTATCTTGGAAAAAGCTAATATTTTATTTTCAGCCAAAATTAGGTACACAAGCCTTGTAAAACATGTAAACATGCATTATATTCAATATTACACAATTGGCACAACATTTGAAGTGTTTATGACAAATTTTAAGCAATTCCTGAAAAAATGGTCAGTGACAGGGTTAAAAGTGTCAATTTCTCGTTCAGCGTGCAAAGGGTTAAAGGAAAGCTAGTTTGTTTTCATTCGGAAGGTAGCTACAGTCGGAGTTTGGTTGGAGATGCTATTCAAAATGAACATGAAAATAAACACTGGGTCCGTTAAAATACACAAACATAAACGAAGAGCTCCGGTAGGGTTAACCAAAGTGCATTTGACCACAAAATGAAAGATTAAATATACCAGCTTAGTATTTAAATATGCTATAACGCATTTAAGTTAATTTTAGTTGTTTGCAGAAGCAGACAAGTGAATTTTTAACAGTCGGACATTTTTCGGACCAAATTCGTCGCTCGTTTTACAAATAGAAAATATTGTGTGTATCCTTACATATATGTGAGGTTAAGTACCATAAATGGAAGCCCCTCCTAAAACACAACTAAGCTAGTGTTTTTGGCTTTATGGCTGAAAGAATAAAATGCAAAATATACAATGTTTTGGAAAACGGCGACCGTGTAGCGGCGGACGCTACAACGGCTGAGGTGCTTGTAGCGCCCCCGACATCCTTGGTTGACGAGTATTTCTTAGCGTCAGGTTTTGTGGTTTTGACGACTTTTTACGTTCATTAACACAGCATGGGCTACAGTCCCTGCTTGGGGGATGGAGCGTCGATGTCCTATTCTAGGCCTAACCTTAACGCTACTGGTAATTTCACTGTTTGATTATTTTAACTGTTTAAACGAAGTATAAAAGCTAAAAGGGCTACATAATAGTTTACACTTAAAAACAATTAATGTACTAGGGAACGAACCTGAGGTTTAAAACTCTTGGTTTTTATTTTAAAACATCAGAAAATGAAAAATAAACACTTTTACATTAAAGTTCACTAGTTCAAGCTTTCACAAGTTTGCAAAAACAAATTTACCAGAATTTACAATTAAAATTCACAATAATCAAGAACAACGATTTATGTTCTTAAACACTCTTAATTTAGATTGGAAAAAGCATTTTTATCTTGGGTTCCAATCCTGGAATACCCAGCAAGCTGAACCGTGTCCGCTAAGTTGCAACTATATTTGACAACTATAGTTTTCAAGTCGTCCAACAGTTATTTTTCCCTAAATCCACAAGGATCAAACCGTCCCTTTGTTTACATTTAAAAACGAACAAAGAACTTGGCTTTTTAGAAAGAGATGCCTACACTAACATTATGTTGGTAGGGACCAGGAATGCCGATAAGGCTTACCAACTATAAAGACTCCAAGCTAGAGGTTAATTTAATTAAGACTATAAACTTAGAATTGGGGGTCCTAAAGATAAACTTCTAAAGTTAAACTAGTTACTTACAACCACTACCATTGTGCCCGGCATGGCAATCCCGGACGTGACATCTCCACTCCCGACCGGCGTGACCCTTCTAGCTTTAGAGATCTGTGAGCTGTGCTGACTGAGCTGTAGAGGGAGGGCAACTGGGGCTTTCTATGCTGGAGCAGCGGATTTTCTGGACCAAGGCGCGGACGCCAAGGAGAGCTGCGAGGGTCTGATTGGCTGAGGGCCAGGACAACAATGGAAAGTGGGAGGAGAAGTCGGTTGAACAAAGGGACTAGGTGCAGGGCCGTTTGAAGGAGTAGGGACATGTACAGATAGACCTGTTTGAGTTTTACTCAAGTGAATTTTGGGAAATAGGCCTTTAATTTGAAATACTGGCTATGGAATGAATATTTACATGTTTGCAACGTGAGTAGGCTCTGGTTAAAGCTTAGTACTTTGGCTTGGGTAATACATAACGTAGCCTATTATTATTAAATTTTACAAGCTTTAACTGAAAACTGCAGTGTTACACACCACAACTAGTTTTGGCTGGGGGGATTGAGGATTCGGATTTTTAAGCACAGTTTGACTTCGGATTGCTTTGGGAACAGATCTTTACAAGTATCTTCTGGTTTTTAATTGAAGGACAAGCTAGTAGAAACATTCGGATAAGTCCAGTCGGAGTTTTAGTAGAGATTTACAAAAAACATATATACACAAAACTTCGTGTCCGGTGATTGCCGATGTCGAATTAGTTCGGACTAATGGTAGCGTTTGGGGGGGCAAAAGATTATTAAATAAAGTATAAAAAGGATAAATAAACTAGCTTAGTGAATGCTATAACGCATGTAAGTTAATTTGGATAAATAACCTTAAAGTTAAAGGACTGGTAACGATCGTGGTGTAAATATTTCATAAATGTTGCTGCAGTTCAACACACTAAAAAAATATCACACTTACAAAGTTATCTGTATAATTAAATATGAGGTTAAGTACCTTCGTAGAGGAAGCCCCTCCTAATAAACACTAAGCTAATGTCTTTGGGCTTTTTGTCCTAAAATAAAAGTAATGAAAATCGAGAATACAAAGTACAAATTTACAATAATGGCGGCCATGATGAAGGAGCGCTGCTTTAGTTTTGGAGTGTTTTCAAATAGCAATTGTGAAAGTTCGGTATGGAATTCTTGAAGTTTGGCTTCCTGAAGACTTAGATAAATTGTTGGGCTATTAAACATTTGCAAGATGGGCCGTTTCTGTCCATTAATAAAAATATGGCTGATGGTTAAAGACCGAGGTCTTTTTGGTGTTTTGAAGCGCTCAAGAAAAAAATTTTTTTCGGCGGCCCACGTTTACACGCCCCCACACACAAGATTTTATTCAGGGTTCCTTAGAACTCAGAATAAAAACTAGAACATAAGGGTTACTGCACACAAGATATGCAAAAACAAGACCGTCAAATTATACAAAAAAATTGACGTGAAATAAAATACACTGTTTACAAAAATGTTGACTTTGCCGTTTTGTATTTTGGGGGACTAACGTTTTTGTGGCTTAGAAAATCTTTTGGTAAATTAAAAGTTACAAGTTAGGAACACTATTTTTCTTTGAGAAAAAATTACAAGGTTATGGTTTTTGTAAAAGAAAACTGTCAAATGAGGCGTCCCGCTGCTTAATCGTTCGTACAAGTCCGGATTATGTCTAATTGCCGCGTCTTTTTTTTCTGTGTGACGGCCAAAAACACCTTGCCGTCCACCCTCAACCTAGGTTACAATAACTTTTAGAAGAGAATTTTCTGTGAACACGCAGTAGAACACCGGCTCTATTTAACAGCAACTAATACCACTAGAATGGTTTAAGGTTACCAAACAAGTTGTTTACATGTTAAATTTGACACTGAAGGATTTTGAGATAAGACCCATAACTCAAACATAATACAATCGCTGGGAGGTTTTGTGGATAAAAACCAACAACCTTTTAACGACAGTGCTAACCTTTTTCGCAGAGGGGTAGACAGATAGGTTTTTTTATAAAGAAAACCATTTCGTTTAAAACTTAAAGAGGACCCAACCGGGAACAAGTTGCAACCCCCGTAGAATATTTCTAATGAATATTTAATTAGTATCGTTACAATCTTTATTAATATTCTCCCACAGAGGGAGACGTTGTAACAGCGGATGCTACGACGGGGTAGGTGCTTGTAACATCTCCGGTCGCCTGGTGTAACTGGATCAGTCTTATTTTCACTCTGGTTTACTTTTGGTACTTTTTAGTTGAAAACAGCACAAGTGCTACAGTCCCTGTGTAGAGGATGGAGCTACGATGCCCTAATAATGTAGGCTAACTAGTAATAATAAGCGGTAACGCTGCCACCAAGGTGGGAAATAGGGTAGCTAAGTTAAATTTGATGAGATTTATCTTAAATACTAACTTCTAGCGAACAACGAACGAATAAACCAACTGGTGTTTAAAACTCCTGGTTTTTATTTTAAACAAACATGTTAAATATTTGCTCTTTACGTTTAGCAATTTACAACTTAGTTTAGTTTATAAATATGACGGGAATTTACATTAAATTCGTACATGTGAACTTGGCTTAGTTCAATAAAACAATTTCAAAATAGAAACAGTGATTTTAGGCAACGGGGATTTCGCAAAAGAGCCCTCGAGGTTAGGTCTCGACTGTGTAGTAATAGTAGACCTTAACCTACAGTTATGTTTCGAGTAGTACTCCCACTAAATTAAACCGTACCCATCAGAATATCACATTAGAAAAAGGATGTACGCTCCATGAAGTACTATGCTTCTGCAAATCTAATTGACCCGACGGCCTTTGTTTACATTATGTTAATGAAACGAAGAAAAAAAAGCTGGTTTGTAGTAAGGGACCGTGAACCCTTAAATTATGGCCGTTAACGTCAGAAATGCCGTTTGGCTTAACACACCATAAGTTTACCTTCAAAGCTAAGAGGTTAAGTTTAAAATTAAACTATAAATTTTGACGTGTGAGTCCAAAAAATAAACTTTTTAAGTTAAACTAAGTTATACGAACCAACTACCTTTGCCCGGCATGGCAACAATAGGACCGCGGCATCTCCATTCCCGACCGGCGTAGCGACCTCTAGCTTTGAGAATCCTGAGCTGTGCTAACAAAATTCTCCTGGGTCTGTGTTTATATGCCCTTTGCCTGGCCGTCAGGTAGAGGGAAGGCGCGGTCCTGTAGGAGAGCGACGGAGGGGGGTGTGGGGCAGAGGTGGACGCTTAGAGGAGGAGAGACTGACCAAAACCGGCCGAGCTGTCACTACCGGAAGTAGGCATGACGGCGCGGACGGGAGGGTAGCTGAATTCAGTGTTTTGGTTGGACGGGAATTGCGAAGGCTGCATTGACAAAGGGAATTGCCGACTTGGGAGCGTTAGAGGCCTGGATTGGAAGTGCAAGTGAATTTTAAACTCATAACAACGTGAATTTAGGCCTATAAAAATAAACTACGATGTTATGCATCGCAACTATTGCAGGAGGGGGGAACGAAGTGTATTGCTCAGGCTACACATTTGACTTTGGAAATCTGATTGCTATTTACAAGGCATGTTTTTAACGAAGGAAAGCTAGTTTGTTTACATTTTTAGAGGTTTGCTACGGTCGGAGTTTGGATCTAGATGCTATAAAAAATAGACATTAAAATTATACACTGGGTCCGTAAAAATAAACAAACATAAAAGTTTGAGCTCCGGTAGGGTTCATGGCAAGAAGTTAAGTTTACCAAAGTGCAGTAAGTGCAAAAAATCAAAAGATTAAATATACCAGCTTAGTTTTGGATATGCTATAACGCATTTTAGGTTAGATTTAGTTGTTTGCAGAAGCAGATAAGGGATTTTAACGTCAGACATTTTTCATAAATAAAAGTAAGTCGTCACCTGTTTTTAGAAATAAAAAATATCGTGTGTTTGACATGTATGTGAGGTTAAGCCCTCCTAAAACACAACTAAGCTAGTGGGGGTGGCTTTATGCCGAAAAGAATAAAATACAATATTTACAAATTTGGCGGTTTTTAAAGTGGAATCGCCATAAAGACGATGTTCTTCTTGGTTGGAAGAGTTCTACCCTCAGGTTTTTGGCTCGGCGGTGTTGAGGTGTTCTCACCACGAATGTCTAATACAAGACCACGTTTACAACGTTGATAGTGACAAAAAGAGTAAAACATAGGCACTTAAAATTTAGGTGTGAAGGCCAAAACGGGAATTCACTGGAAGTTGCTTTCTGTTATGGATTGGACGTACTTCCAACAAACCATTTAACAAAATTAAAAATGCTGTTAAAATTTTCAGTCAATTTGTACTGAAACGAAACGCTTAACAATTTAATGTTTAACGAAAAAAAAATTGCTGACTTGATGCAGCAACACTCACTAGATGCTTTCCAGGTTTGTCCAGTAGATTGAAGTCTTAAAATTAAAATTCAACAAAAATATTATTTTAGATTTGGTTGCTCCTAGATGGAGCCACGGTTGTAGCGATAAACTACTCATTATTTAAAGAAAACATGCACTGGAAATTTACTTTTTTAGATTTCCGGTTTTCTTGCAACACGAAAAAAAAACACTACTGTTTAGAGAGAAAATTTACATTTAGGTTAGGTTTTACAACCTCCGTTTCGCTGGAAACACCTATTCAGTGCTAGATCCCCCATAATAAATGCATTTATTTCCACCCTAGACTGAGATAGCATCCACACTAAAACATTGGTCCTACTTTTAACAAAAAAAAAGGACTGGGAAAAACTATGTTCAAGTTTTTGTATTTGCTTAACACACTGGTTTTAATTTAGATTAAAATTCGGCAATTTAACTTTACAAAACTCTGGAAAAAAATCAAAGCATATAGGGGGAACGCTTTTACTGCCGACCTTTAAATTGGCAGGTTTCTTTCTTAAATTGGCCATCTTTAGATTGGGGGAAGTTAACTCATGTGTCGTCAAAGCTAAACTCGCTAATTCCGGTTTTTTCTGATATGATTGAACTATTGTTTACATCATTAACTGATAAACGTTGTTTTATCGTTTTTAAATAAGGCTTGCTTAAAGCATCTTTCGATCCTAACCTACATAAGCAATGCTGGCGTCTAGGTGACGGGGGGGGGGGTTACTTACAGAAGGTTTAGGTAGCTCCTCCCATCTGCATAGGAGAGCTTAACGACTGGAGGCTGAGAAGCAATTGACTGATTATCGCCTACTTGACCCTTGACCAATCCCGTGGGGCTGATCGGGTTGTTGCCCGGTACTTGCTTCCTTGGTTGGCTAATGCCGTCCCTGACTGGGGGAGTAGCCACTTTGGTTGGCTGGGGAGATAAATCACGGGGCGTGACAGTTACCTCGAGCTTTTTGTTTAGCAATTCTATACCGGGAATTCCCAACACTACGCCGAAGGGGGATTTCCGCGCTTTCGAGATACAAGCTACAGTTTTTAGTTTAGCACCATTATCTAGTCTTACACATACGGTGACTTGTTCTAACTGCACAATTACGTCAGTTAACGCTGTTTGACATTTAATCTTTCGCTTTAAACGTTGCCAGTTTCTAGAGAGTTTGGCGCTAACCAGCGTAACTGAGTTCGGGGCATTGACTACGAACATGTTGGGTAAAATTACATACGTAGCAGCACCTAACTCTATCTGGATTTAGGTTAGTTTTTACACTAGCACTATCGTTTATGGCAAGGTCCCCTCCTGGGTTATCTGCGTTTACATCGACAGATCCGGCCGGGTTAGCTGTCGTGTTGTAGTTACGGTTGTGACCACGCTGTTGGCCAGAAGGTTTAGAACCTTGGTTTGACGTTGCAGCTATGGGCTGTGTTTTGGCTGCTCGAGCAGCAGTTTTGTTAGCAATCTGCTTGTTTCGAGAGATGTACTCGTCACACAGTTAGGCTGCTTCGGCCAACGTACCCGTCTTAATTTGATCGGGGATCTATTTTCTGAGGTAGTTAGGGCAAGATTTGTGAAATTGCTCTAAGAGCATCAAATTAACAAGTTTATCAAAATCCCTGTTAACTTTGGCTAAGTCAAGCCATCTGGAAAACAAAGTTTCCAACTCAAATGCGTAATCATGGTACTGCATTTCTTGGTCCTTCGCTAGTGAACGAAATTGCGTTTGTAATGACTCTTTCGTCTGGACAAATCGGGCAAGTAATTTAACTATAACTACTTCGTAGTCGTGCATTTCCGTGTCGGAAAGCTGGTCGCTGGTACTAGTACCTCTCCCATTAAGGGTAGTAACGCGGTCGTCCATTGATCCCTGGGAATTTTCTGGCTAATCATAATTTTTCAAGAAACTATTAATATACCCTGCTTAACTGGATTTGGTTGAGCTGGGGGAGCGCAGTTAGCGCCGTTCGGAGCAGCATTAAAATTTACAGTGGTAGCTTGTAGTCTAGCTAGTTCAAGCTGTTTGTCGAGTTTAGCTAATTCTATAGCACTCATACGTTCTGTAATTAACGCTTTCTTTTCTTTTCTTTAAGTAAGGCGTCTTGGTCTCGAATCTGAGCCTCCTGATCCTTAAGGGCTAGTTCATGGGCACGCTTTTTATCAGCTTCTGACACTTTTAAGGCCCTTAATTTAAGCTCTTGCGCCTTGAGAAAAAGCTCATTTTCTTTCACGGCTAGTTCTTTTTTTGCTAAAATAGTAGCCTCTCTCTTCTCTATAGCATTAGCTAGTGCGTCGGAGAGTTCCGTTAAATCTAGTTTACTGTCTTCGAGGGCTGCTCGTAAGATTTGCACTGATTCGGCTCTGTAAACGTGGTCTTGTATTAGACACTCGTGGTGAGGACACCTCAACACCGCCGAGCCAAAAACCTGACGGCAGAACTCTTCAACTCAAGAACATCATCTTTATGGTGATCTCATTTTAATTCACCAAAATTGTACATTTTGTAATTTATTCTTGCAGGCATAAAGCCACCAACACTAGCTTAGTTGCAGTTTAGGAGGGGCTTCCACTGCGATGGTACTTAACCTCACATACATGTAAAACACACGATATTTTTTATTCTTAAAACAGGTGACGACTTACTTTAACTATGAAAAATGTCCGACGTTAAAATCACTTCTCTGCTTCTGCAAACAACAAAATCTAACCTAAATGCGTTAAAGCATATTTAAAACTAAGCTGGTCCATTTAATCTTTTGATTTTTGCACGAAAAGCACTTTGGTAAACTTAACTTCTTGCCATGAACACTACCAGAGCTCAACCTTTTATGTTTGTTTATTTTTACGGACCCAGTGTATAATTTTTATGTCTATTTTTTATAGCATCTCCATCCAAACTTCGACCGTAGCAAACCTCTAAAAACGAAAACAAACTAGCTTTCCTGCAGTTAAAACCATGCCTCGTTAATATCAATCAGTTTCCCAAAGTCAAATGTTTATTCTGTGCAATACACTTAGTTCTCCCCCCCCCCTCCTTCAATAGTTGCGATACATAATATCGTAGTTTATTTTTATAGGCCTAAATTCACGTTATGAGTTTGAAACTCACTTGCACTTCCCAGCCAGGCCTCTAACGCTCCCAAGTCGGCAATTCCCTTTGTCAATGCAGCCTCACCAATTCCCGTCCAACCAAAACACTGCATTCAATTTCCCCTCCACTCAGAGCGCTCAGCTACCCTAGCCGTCCGCACTGTCATGCCCACTTCCGGTAGTGACAGCTCGGCCGGTTTTGGTCGGTCTCTTCTCCTCCAAGAGTCCTCTACCCCACTCACCCCCTCCGTCGCTCTCCTACCCCTACAGGTCCGCGCGTTCCCTCTACCTGCCGGCCAGGCAGAAAGCATATAAACCCAGACCCAGGAGACTTTCTGTAGCACAGCTCAGGATACTCAAAGCTAGAGGTCGCTACGCCGGTCGGGAGTGGAGATGCCGCGGTCCGATTGTTGCCATGCCGGACAAAGGTAGTTGGTTCGTGTGACTTAGTTTAACTTTAAAAGTTTATTTTTTGGACTTACACGTCAAAATTTATGGTTTAATTTAAATCTAAACCTCGTAGCTTTGAAGGTAACTTATGGTGCGTTAAGCCAAACGGCATATTCGGACGTTAACGGCCATAACATAAGGGTTCACGGTCCCTTCCTAAAAACCAGCTTTTATTTTCACCGTTTCATTTACGTAGCGTAATGTAAACAAAGGCCGTCTGGTCAGTTAGATTTGCAAAAGCGCAGTACTTCATGGAGTGTACATCCCTTTTCTAACGTGATATTCTGATGGGTACGGTTTGATTAATTGGGTGTTCCCTTTTGAAACATAACTGTAGGTTAAGGTCTACTATTAATACACAGTTGAGACTGTTAGTAATTTAGAGGGCTCTTTTGCGAAATCCCCGTTGCCTAAAATCACTGTTTCTATTTGAAATTGTAAAAAGAACTCAATCCAAGTTTAAGTGTACGATTTTTAATGTAAATTCAAGTCATATTTATAAACTAAACTAAGTCGTAAATTGGTAAATGTAAAGTGCAATCTTTTTAACATGTTTGTTTAAAAATAAAACCAGGAGGTTTAAACGCCCGTTGGTTTAATCGTTTGTCAATTGCTGGAAGTTAGTATTTAAGGCAATTCTCTTTAAATTTTAAATATAACTTAGCTAGCCTTTTCCCACCTTGGTGGCAGTGTTACCGCTTATTACCACTAGTTAGCCTACATTATTAGGACATCGTAGCTCCACTCTCTACACCGGGACTGTAGCAGTTGTGCTGTTTTAACTAAAAAGTACCAAAAGTCAACCCAGAGTGATAGTAAGATAGATCCAGTTACACCATGCGACCGGCGATGTCACAAGCACCTACTCCATCGTAGCATCCGCCATTACAAATGGTGGCAGCGGTGGGATGAACAGGTGTCCCTGCCATGCTACTATGCCATTTGTGTTGAACAATTCTTCAACAAGATGTCCGTGACTACGACACTATAGTCACAAGAAGTAGATGTCAGCATTGCAGTCAAAATCAATGCAACCGAGATGTCAGCACTGACGACAATACCAGTGCGAACCATCAGCTCCAGCAACAAAGCCAGGAAGCAAGGATGGCAGTCGTCGTCGCGCCCCCCCCTCCCCGACTTGAAAATCAACAAGCCGTAGACCGACAGCTGTGAGGAGGACTCAGCCGATTCCGGATGTGAGGCTCCATAGCCGTATTTAGTGGACCTTGGGCAACGCCAACCATCGTTCCAGTACAGTAGACCTCGACCCGAGACGACTACAGTACAACTATCGTTCCAGTACAGTAGACCTCGACCCGAGACGACTACAGTACAAGTGTGCAAGCCTATTCATTCGTCAGGTGGGAAGTTTGGATTGGACTTGACGAACCGCACAGTGATTGTGTACGGGGTAACTGTGCATAGGATATGCTTAAGGCCGCCAAGCCGAGTGTTATATAGGGGTCTAAAATAAGTGTATTTCTTGCTAAAACTTACGGTAGTTGGGAGAGAAGTGTTTTAAATAACTCGCTCTGCTCAATTTTAAGTAAATTAATTTGCGGCTGCATTTTAATGTTGAAGTTTCATTTATAAGAGTTTATTTTGAAGATGTCATTAAAGACATACAGTACAAAGACCTCAAAAATGCTTGTTTGAAATTAGGCCTTACCGTAACCGAAACTAGACACGAATCCGTGACTATTTTGAAAAATGGCGTCGAGGAAGAAAAAATTTCCGTAGACGACCTCTCTGACGAACTAGCCCGGCCATAGAAAAGAGAGAGGCTACTATTCTGCACGAAAAAGAACTAGCAGCCAAAGAACAAGAGCTCGCGCTTAAAACCGAAGAATTAAGATTAAAAGCTGTCTAATTAGCCACTGCAGACAAACGCATGGCTCACGAATTAGCATTACGGGACCAAGAGGCCCAAATCAGGGATAGAGACACTCTATTAAAGGAGCAATAGGCACAAATTAGCAAATGCGCTACTGCCCGTGAATTATTAAAATTAGACAAGCAGATCGAACTAGCTAGGCTAACGGCTGCCAATCTTAATAGTAGTTCAAATAACAGTAGTGGTACCGTAACTCCTACTCCCAGTGTCACGGTAAATAAACCGGGTAAAATTGCTGATGCTGTCAGACTTGTAAATAAGTGGACTTCCAAATCGGAAATCAATAGCTTTTTTAAAATCTTTGAAAAGACTACGGAAACCCTGCGTATAAATAAAACAGAGTGGGTCGTTGGACTCCAACCTCTCCTCGGAGAAATTTTGATTAAAGTGTGTGATCAAATGTCAGTTTTAGAGATGCACGATTATTAACTAGTTAAAAACAAGTTACTAGAAAAGTTTGTTCAAAGAGTCGGTTCAAGCCCAGTTTCATTTCCTTGAATGTGAACCAGAACAATTGTTCCACGAACATGCGTTAGAAACCCTCTTTTCCAGATGGGTATCATTAGCTGAAGTAAATGGTAGCTACGACAAGTTAGCTAATTTAGTCTTACTTGAACAATTTACCAAATCATGTCCTATTGCACTGCGCAAATGGTTGCCGGACCAAATTAAACTTTGTACATTAACTGAAGCCGCCAAACTCTGTGATGAGTTCACCACCAGAAACAAACAGATTTCTGCCGACATGGCCCTTAAAACAGGGATAGCACAACCTAGTGCTTCGACGTCTGGACAAGCTTCTAAAGCTTCCTCCAATTTTCGAAGTGGTAACAGCCCCTTCCACTGCAGCTAAACCGGCTGGTACTGCAGCATCTTCTGCCGATTCGAGTAAAGGAGACTCGGCCAGCAGCAACAACTCCAATCGTGAGTTTGACAGGCCTAGGAGGCGTAGATTTGAAGGTATTTGTTTTTTTTTAAACAAAATCGGTTCTCGTATTGCCCAAGAGGGTAACTCAGCTAATAATGCTGAATGTCATTTTGTTAGTAACAATCCTCCCGAAATGGTATTATCTAAGCATATTCACGAATGGTCTGTGAATGGTAACAAATGTCGTGTTTTAAGTGACACCGTCTCGACACACGATGTCATAGCTAGAGATTTTGTAAAACCCGAGCAGTTCACGGGTGAATACACCCATTGTCACAAGGCTCTTACAGAGCAGACGACCACCCACGCAATTGCAGTGATTGACGTTGAAACGCCCTATGGTAAAATTCAGTCCGAAGCCCTTGTTTCCGATCACGTGGGAAGCCACTTTCAAGTATTGTTAGGTGTGCCTTCTCAAACAGTTTTTGACCTTTGACCTTTGAGGAAAAAGGTTTAAAGGCCCTGCCCCCTTACTCTAAAGCTATCACTCGTTCACAAACTCGTGTGGACCAACAACTCCCGATATCTAAACCCCAATATCGTGAGATCGAGTCTGAGAGTGAAAAAGTCTCAGTGACACAAGTTCTAGTGTAGTTTCCCCTTCACAGGAAGGTTTTGTTTCACCTAAGTTAGATAGCTTAGATTCAGCTATTTTAGGTCCCCAGTCAGATCAGTTTACAAAATTACTGAGTGTTCACAAAACCGAATTTGCCAAGTTGCAGTTAGACTGCCCAACTTTAAAACCATGTTGGCAAACTGCTGAGCTCCCGCTGGACCAGCAGGATGAAAGCAAACAATTTTTCATCGAGAAAGGATTACTTTTCCGTAAGCCCTTTCGGCCTTGAGGAAGACCGTTAATCAAGAAACAACTAGTACTTCCTAAGGAGTGTAGAGATTTAGTCTTAAACACTGCACATGCAAATACATGGGCTGGGCATCTAGGCGGATCCAAAAGGAAGGATAGTGTTGACTAACTTCTACTGGCCACATTGTTTTACCGATATTGACAATTTCGTTTCTACGTGTTTAACCTGCCAGAAAAACTGTAAATCTGGACAGAAGTTTGTTGCCCCTTTGGTGCTAGTGCCCATGGATGATGAGCCGTTTAACAAATATATAGTGGATATCGTTGGCGCCATCAAGCCTTCTAGCAAGGCTGGTTATAAGTATATCTTGTCATTACTTGACCCGGCAACAAAGTTTCCCAAGGCCGTGCCCCTTAAAGAGGCCAACAGTGTTGCGGCCAAAGCTACGACTGTAGAGGTGCTTGTAATCTCGCCGACATCAAGATGGTTTTGACCTTTAACTTCTAGTTGTGGTGGCGGTTTTTACTTTCATGGAAAACAGCACACGTATGCTACTGGCCCAGTATGGGTAACAGAGTCATTTGTCCTAACTGTAGGCTAACTAGACAACATTAAAGGGGGGTATTCGCTGCCACCAGGTGGGCGTTTCTAAATGCAGCTCTAAGTTTAATTATTAAGTGGTTTTCTTAAGAACTATAACTTCTACATTTAGTCTAACTAGCAGAAAAACAAGCGTTTTACAAATTCAGAGGTTTATTAAAATGCAGATAAATACAAACAATTACATTTAAATTCGACTAGTGTCAATACAAGAAAATAGGCTTTTAAATTAAAGCACGGTGATTTTTACAACAGGAAAAATCAACAAGAATTTACATTAAATTCAACTCAAACTTCACACTGAAAGATGAAGAGTAAAAACTACAATTTCGATTAGAAAATGTTTGTGGGACCTCGGGAACCCGTTATAACATGCAAACCGCGGGAATTACATGAAATAAATCTATTTGGTGCAAACCGCGGGAATTACACACAAATAGTCAAGACTATGTTTTCTAAGTCCGACCTAGAATCAAATCTTCAAATCTGTAGATCCTTAGTATTTGGGGAAACACCCTGGAAAATACGTCGTCTAAATGCAGATTTAGTGTTTAGATTAAGTTCATAATAATAAACACGGAAAGAAAGCTGGGTTTTAGAAAGGGGCCGTGAACCCTGACGTTATGGCGATGGGGGCCTAGAATGCCGACTATGGTTCCACCTCCATAATTCCCTCAAAGCTTAAGGTTAGGTTAAGTTTAAAACTAAAATTTCGAATGGGGTTTCCAAAATTAAATTGTCTAAACTAACACTAGTCTAATACGAACCAACTACCTTTGCCCGGCATGGCAACATTCGGACGGGACATCTCCTATACCGACTAGCGTAGTCACCTCTGGCTTTGAGATCTGCTGAGCGTGTGCTAACGATTGCCTCCTGGGGCTGGGGTTATATACTCATTACCGGAAGTTCGCGCGGACGACCAGGAGAGTGTCGGTGTCTGGTTGGCTGAGGGCCTTGAGAACAATAGAAAAGTCGGCAGCGCAAAGGATTTTTCGCTTGGCGCCGTTTGAAGGAATAACTATGGACTGCGTGATAAAGAGAGGCCAGTAGAGTTAAACTCATTTGTTTGGAACGTGAATAAGGCCTTTAATTACTACGGATTGTTTTCTTAGTTAACCACGATGTTAGGCATCGCGACTATTGAAGGAATGATCTCAATAAATTCGGTTATTAACATTGGGAAGCCAGGTTTACTTTGGGAAATAGAAAGCCAAGTTGGTTTTGCTAGGAACAACTACGGAAAATTAGAAAAGATGTGTCGGGAAAATTCGTAAGATAAAATGTTGCCTAAGCTCCGGTAGTTGGGATGGCAAAAGATTACGTTAAAAGATTATTATAAAATAAAAGTTATGGTTACCAGCAAATGCTAAAACGCATTTTAAATAGTTGTGTTAATATTTGTAGACGTAAAATTAGGGTTTTTTGGATGTCGGACATTTCTCAAGTGTATCTTAGATCGTCACCTTAAATCTACTTAAGAAATATCAAAACAAAGTATCTGTACAATTATTATGGAGGTTAAGTACCTTCGCAGAGGAAGCTCCTCTGTAACGGCGGACGCTACGACGGCTCAGGTGCTTGTAACGCCCCCGGTTTCCCTGGTGTATGTGGAGTTTCAGCTTGAGGTTAATCGGTGTTAATGACGACTTTTTACGTTATTCAACACAGCATGGACACTGTCCCAGCATGGGGGATGAAGCGCCGGTCCTAATTAAAGGGGCCTAACCTTAAACTGTCGGTATCGCTGCCACCAACGGTGGATTTAACTGTTTAACTAGCTAAAATCTAAAAATGGGCTACATATTTAATTTTACACTAAAATACAATTAATCAAGTCTAGCAAACGACTGAAGCTTAAAACTCCTGGTTTTATTTTTGCGACAGAGAATGAAAACACTTTTACATTATAGTTTGCTTCGAAAGCTTTTGAATACCAATTATTTAAATAGGCAACAAGTTTACATTTACATAAAGTAGCAAGTTTGAATATACACTTAGTATTTCATAAATTCAGACAAACACCCTTGGTTTGAATAAAGTTTTAAATTTTCACATTAGAAAAAGTAAATCATGAGTGCTCCCGGAGACAGCCGCAACTGATAGTAGTCTATCTGACAGTATGTTTCAACATGATCAACCGTCCACAGTTATGTTTCTAAGTTTTCCAAGCACAAAAAGATCAACCTCCCTTAGTTCCCTCGAGAACTGTTCTAAGTAATAAAAAGCCCGGCAATTTTACACTTAGGCATCAGTGTGTTTCAATTTGACTTCCACAAAGATCAAACCGTCATTTAGTTTAGATTAAAAATCCATTTAAAATAAACTGGAAAAATTTGGTTTTTAG
>JAHWFP010262647.1:2761-24045 GCA_023313725.1 Lithobius niger
CAATGGCGGCCATCGATTAAAGCCACCCCATCCAGGAAGACGTAGCCGCTCACAAAATACTTGTAAGACTCAAGATACACCGCGCACACAATACGAGCTGGTGGAGCCGTAACCGTCGCCGTCTGGAATTCAGAAGATTTCGAGCTTCTAGCGGGGGAGAATGCAAAGCGAGGACGTTTTGTAAATTCGCCCTTAGATTGGGTTGCGAAATCGGCGAGGAATTTTTGAATACTGGTCTGAGAGAGCGCTAAACAGTCTCTGAGCGGGACGAGAGGCAACTGTTCGGCGGCAGTGGCAAAATGAAAAAGAATGACTCAGCTGTAGACAGCCAAGGCACGTCTTCACGACACGAGGCTTTCTTCAAAATTGTTAAGCTACCGGTTCCTTTTCATAGAAAGCTAAAAAAAAAAAATGGGTATATAAAAACGTATTTCAGCTGACTTCATCTCAAAACTTTAATTTGAAAACTCTTCTTTTTCCGAAAAAACTCAACTGCTTCTCCCTCTCTCTGTCGTCTTCGTTCCTACTTTTTTTTAAAACTTCATATTTGCTGGAGAATTTTTTTCTTAAAGAAACAACAAAAAAATCGTCATACAATCGGAAACACGAAATGAAATAAGATTTACAAAAGTAAAAAAAAAAAGAAATCTGATCCAATTTAACTTATGACATTGCCCTTAAAAAAAATTGGTGGATATTAGTATTTTTTTTAAAAAAAAGGTATTTTTAAATAGGTTGTCGTGCAAAGGTACAGAAGGGTCGACACATATGATTTTAAAATTCGTAAACTTGAGAAATAAATAAAGCAGGATTTATAAAAAGTAGAGTTTAAACAGCAATTTAATCGCGACAATTTTAATTTGTTGATTTTATATCTTTGTTCTATTTCAAACTTTTATGACTGATAAAAATTAATTAAATGGTTCTCAGGTGTCGATCTAAACAAATTGACGCGGGCGCACAGTGGTTTTTTTTTCTTTTTTTTTGTTTTCACTTTTCAGTCGAGATTTTTCAAATGCGGGCAAAATCTTTTTTTTTTTACCAAACAAAAAAAAAACACCAGTAGCTCACATTTTGTTGTGGAGTAGAACATTTATGTTTTGATGCCTGGTTCAGCCAGGTTCAGACTGCAAATGTTGCACATTCGATGAAACACGTTCTTTAGAACGCAATTTTTGGTTATAACGCGCCTCTGAATGACCCTTAGATTCGTTTCGATGCGTTCTTCAGTTGCCCGGGAGAAGACTTCGGTTCTGCCTCAATCTAATGCCATACAATATTAAACATAATTTTCTATAGTGTCCGCGGCCTATGTTGAGTTCGCCCCAGAACGACACAGATAATCCATTGTATGTTTTTGGTAGCAGAGTGCCTTGTTGATATCCGAGGTGGTTACAAAAACAATGGCGGCCGTCGATTAACGCTGCCCCCTTCCAGGAAGACGTAGCCGCTCATGAAAGGCCTGCAAGGACTCAAGATAAACCGCGTAGACAATAAGTTTGGTTGGGTTTTGATGAAGAAACTATTTAACAAATGTTTCGTCGTTTAAGAAACATTTGTTAAAATGGTTACTTGATCAAAACCCAACTAACTTAGAAAATATGGTCAACACCGTGAGTTAACTTTTTAGAAATTTATTTTTTAAATTCATGTCTAAAAACTGTTGCTTTCACCTTTTCTATCGGCGAAGTACGACTTGGCTATTCTTTTCCATGGATTAATCATGATTTTGTTCCCGCTTATCATTGTAGGCTACAAGTTTTACATGTTTTTTTTTTTTTCTTTTTTATAGTTATGTATGTACAGTTCCGGTCAAAAAAAACGCCTCCTTATACGGAAGAAGTTGCAAGATTAATGTAAGTGACACTGAACGAAATGTTGATATCTCAAAAACTACTGGACAGAATTGAATGAAACAAAACTGGGCTGCTTATTATGATATCAGCTATATTTCTATACGAATTACACGTAATGGTAAGTCACCAAATATAATTGTCCGAGCGAGCAACAAGAGTTGATAACTAATAATATATCTCATAAATTACTGGATAGAATTGAATAAAACAAAAACTGGATTAATCGTTATGATATATGTTATATTTCTATACATATGACATGCGATATTCAGCAGAAAAATATAATACGCAATTCAGACTTTGTTTCATGAAAACCCTTCCACTGGTTTTCGAGATATCATCAGATATTATTAAATTTTTCTCGCTCGGCCAATTATTTTCAGTCAATTAACGTAGTATTTAATAAGGGTAGAAATACAGTAGACAATCTAATAAACGGTTCAGCTTGTGTTTCATGAAAATCCGTCCAGTAGTTTTCGAGATAACTGAATTTCTGCATGGTTGTTATTAGGGCGTTTTTTTTTACCCGAACAGTACACTTTTTTAATGATTTCTCGCAAGCAATCCTATGTTTTGATTGTTGGAATTTTTTATCAGTGTTTTTTTTCTGCATTTTGTTTTGCATTTCAGTGTGCCTCTGACCCACACGAGGGCATCTGATCTTGTGTTGTCTGGGATGTCACTTCCATAACTGACTTTGTACATTACATTGAAATTAACTCAACTCAACACGATAACCACCTTAGGGCATTGGAGTCACTCGTCGTCAAATGTCACACACTCATCATCACGGTGCTCATCTCATGAACCTAGCCCCCCCCCCCTCCCCCCAGCTATTCTAACATCAACCTGCTACTCAGAACCTGCACTTGGCGCTGGTCTGGACAGAGTGTGGACAAACCAGATCAACCGCCGGATGAGGGCGCGTTTGCGCATCGACTCGCCTTTGCATTCTCGCAGCTAGAACTCAATCACGAATGGCAAAGGTGACATTGCCATGGTAACAACGCTAAATGGATCACCTAATCCGACATCGTTTGAGTAAATACTTGCAGTCTTATAATCCGTGCCAATAATATAAAGAATTCCTCATGACCAAACAATTTTCCCAAACACTTCTGAACTCACGTTATTTGCTGTTTTCGTTGCGAGGCGGCAGACATAAAACCGCCGCCATGGTGGAATTTGAGGCGATTTCTAGCTTCTAGCTGCGAGAATGCAAAAGCGAGTGGTTGCATAAACGTGCCCTGAGTGGTCCCGCCGACGCGCGTGTGTTCAAAATTTGGATTCGACGAGCAATGTTGTGATGTGAATTTTTTTCATTGTTCTTGGAGGAAATTCTGAAGATGGAGATATGAGTTCACCGAAAATTTAATTGTTGAACTGCGTTCGTTCTTCGTTGGCGGTATCGTGTTGTGTTGTTTGGTGATGTCTTTAAAATGCCATTGTGTTAGCCGGTTACCGGTGGTTGTTTTCGAATGGGGGGATTAAAGCCCGTGGAAAAGGGGACCCGGAAAAAAGTTGCAGGTTCTTGAACATTAACAAAGAACATTAACAACATTAACATGAACGCATCATAATGCTAAATAAATTTCTCAAGAAGATTTAAAGACAGCGGTTTTTTTCCGGTGGTTTTTACCGGTGGTTTTCGAATAGGGTATTAAACTCCGTGAAAAGGGGTACCGGAAAAAAGTTGTAGGAAAAATAAAGTTTTTTTTATTTTTCTTAAACATTAACAAAAACATTAACAACATTAACATGAACGCGTCATAATGCTAAATAAATTTCTCAAGAAGATGTAAAAATAGTACACTTCAGAAGCCAGATAAGGCAGTGATGAACGGTAAATTACAGCGCCCCCCCCCCCCCACCGGCCCCCTCGCCCGTAGACCCCCCTTAGGAACCCCACATGGGACTGCACTTTCAATTTTGACCCTCTGGGTACGATTTCTAAGGAAGGCAGCGATCCAGTTTTCGAGCTCACCAATTTTTCGTGAAGGTTGAAAGTTTAACAACCCCAACAATTTCTTTCATTCCGACAGGTGGAGTTAGTTACAAGTGCGCCAGCTTTCTTTCCTTCCCTCCTAAAGCCCAGATTAAAACGAAAGAGCCCAAAATAGGGTTGTGAGCCATTTTAAAAGGTCAACAGAAACCTCAAATTTGACACAAAGAGTTATTTTGAATTTTTGTTTTGTTTTTCCATACATGTAGCCAGCACAGCTGTGGCTTTGTCTATGCCATGTAAGTCACCAAATTAAAACAAAACAACGTTGAAAGTAGAGAATGAGCAGATTTTCTTGATTTTTAATAACCGACATAAGCCTGTGTGCGATTCTAAAAGGTGAATCGAACCTCGAATTTTGTCAATACAGCATTCTAGTATTTTTTAATTTTTTTTTCATGTATGTTAATCTGTTTCTGATATGTGACGTTCGATTTGAGGCTTGTGTGAAAGGAAAAAAAACTGTGGAAAGTAGGGCTAGGTAACAGTTTTGGTCACTTGATCAATGGCGTCAGTAGAAACTGAGTGGTTCTCACAAAAACATGAAACGTACCTCAAAATTAGCAGTGAGAATTACGAGCACCATTTCGACAAATAGTACACAAATTGGAGTAACAGAAACTGTCGTGTGCTCCATGATAACCAAATAAAAGAATTTACTGTGAATATTTGAAAAAAAATTCCATGCATTTACCGTAGTTCGAATACATTTCTTCACCAGGTAGAGGGTTTGTAGTGAGAAGCCCTTGTATAAGATAAACTGCTCATGAATTATCTTAATTTACTGTTTTATTGTGAATGCTTCTTCTTTTGTTTTGCGTTGCCTTAAACTCGTTAATAATTTTCCTAACTATACTATATATTCACTCCCTTAAACCTTGTTCTTGACGTTCCAGGTTTTCTCTTTCACACACAGCATCGGTGACGTTGCTTCCGTTTCCTTAGCGGTAGCGCGTGCTTGCACTAGGCTCTAGTCTAGTCTAGAAAGAAGGAATGGGGAAGGGGTCACCATGCGTCTCGTATGTTGCCGTAGTTAACAGATTCGTCCTTTCAGCCGTTCTACACGGAGACGTCATGATTTCGTCAAAAGCTAAAGGAATCTAGTTTTAGCCAACCTATATATGATGTACCTGCAACAATTTTATTCTGACTAAGCGTGCGGTTTGGTTTTGCTGGAGACGTGGCGTCATTTTTAGACCAAGAATTTATAGGGTCGGGGAGGCGAATTTGAAACAACTTTGAAAAAGTCCCTATTGAAACGTGTTACATTCATTCCTATTAGTTCCATCCGAGTTTACAGAGGGCGCCACGCGTTCTACCTGGTAATTTTTTTTCTCATTTTCAACCCAAATCTAAAGTAAACTAAATTACAATTAAGCAACACTAAATAATAATTAAATAACAGCTATTTTCGTTTGGTTTAGTTTAATTATTTTAAGCTGAAAACTGAGTAGAAACTTCCCACACAAAACACATGGCGCCCTCTATAAACTTACACGGAACTAAACCATGCGCAATGGATGTTTGCCGTGACGTCACCATGAGTTAGCCAATGACGACCGAGAACAACGACTGTTTGGCCGTCTGATTGGACTAACCCAGTCACGTGATATGCACGTCACAGCAAACAGCCACGGCGCGTGGTATAATAGGAATGAATCTAAGACGTTTCAGAAGGGGTTTCAGTCACATATTCTCCTCCCCATCCCTATAAATTCTTGATTAGACGGTGGTTTGCTGCTCAATGTTCATGTTGCTCCACTGGGAGCTGGATTGCTTCTGTTTAACGTCAAGAACAGGTGGTGGGTTTATTTAGCTAATTCACTGTAATTTAATCAATTTAATGCCTACTTTAATATTGCCCTTCTAGCACAAGGGTTTTGAACCGTGGCTATGTAGTGAGGCTTTTGACCCTAGAAGAGTGTTGGAGTTTTGTTATTTTTGCGGTATTTATTCATGCCTATAGGACAAATAGGGGATCGATCCGTCGTTATACCGAGGTTATGCCCTACGAAGCTCTTTTGACTGCCCTATAGTCTAGGAGGATATTGGGCCCGTTGTCTTTGAAGGACACAAGTGCATCGCTGAAGTATAATTGAAGATAATTTACTCAAACCGTGCATGTTTCATTAATACAGAAGAACCCACGCGGTTCATACTTTTTAATTGGCTATCGTAATCCAACAAATTTTGTACTCACGTTCGTTTTTGTACTAATTATTCGTCCCCTAAATATATGTCTCCCATTTTGCTATTTAGGTAGCGTGAGTAGTCATAATTAACGCTTATTGGAGAGTGCCACGAAAACTTGTAAGTCACATTTTCATTATAGCCAAAGCCTTCCCCCCCCCCCGGCCAACACCAAGTGTGTTAAACAAAAAAAGATGAGGGTTTCAGACTCCCCCCCCCCGCCCCACACCACCACCACCCCCAAAACCATATCACCAAACGTGTTAAAACCGAAAAAAAATGGGTTAAAGATTGTCCTTTAAGTTGGTTAAAAGTGAAAACAAGATGCCGATTTGTCATACAATTGGCATAAAATTTTTATCCTCATTTCACGAAATAAAAAAAAAATTGTGATTTTGGCATGGGAGCACATCCACAAGTTATTATTTGTTCCATATCCGTACCTACTATATTCGCAAAAAATTCGATGTTACCTGAATTTGTTAATGAGTGAATCATGATGAATTCGTAATGGGTACGTTGAATGATTACAAATCAAACTATGTATGACTTTATCCATGGCCTAAAATAAATGCAATAATTAAAAGAACGGTGTACTATTAAATTAAATCGAGCCCCATAAATTGGGATCACTTGCATTAAGGCCAGGTTGCTCTGTGGTGATGCTGTTT
This sequence comes from Lithobius niger, assembly GCA_023313725.1. Classification (NCBI taxonomy): domain Eukaryota; kingdom Metazoa; phylum Arthropoda; class Chilopoda; order Lithobiomorpha; family Lithobiidae; genus Lithobius; species Lithobius niger. The sequence continues at coordinate 9,481 of JAHWFP010262647.1, forward strand.
TGACTTTTTTTGATTTTGATGTTTTCACAATGCTGATTCACTTTGCAGGGTTCGCACAAGGTGCTTGAAGTTCTTGAAAGGCCCTTGAATTCCTTGAAATTGTTCGCTACGTTCTTGAAAGTCCTTGAATTTGAATTATTTATTTCGTAATTTAAAAGTTCTTTGCCGTAAAGACAAACTTACCATTTGTTTTAAACAACTTACATGTTTCGGAAAATGTTATTAAGCTTGGCATCTTTTAAATTTTGATCCTCCAAGCCGCGTTTTCATCAGTTACTGTTGTTTACTAGGCTACTGAAACGATTATAAAAAAAAAAAACTTTGGAAAAAAAAAAACGAAGGAAAAAATCGTACCTGGTAAAAACTGAACCTAATATATAACAAAATTAACAACACAAAAAAATTTTTCTTCCCACTCGGTCTTATTTTACCATGGCATTTTTCCCCTCGTCTTTTTTTCTCACAAATTTTTGTAACGAACCGATTCCCTGCTTATACTGCTCCAACGACTTAACTCTGGATGTAAGGTAGTAAAATGAACATACAGCATCTCTATCTACGCCACGGCTAGGACTGTGAAGGGTAGATCGTGATCCTGTGGTAATAATGGTGTAGCAATCGCGGAGTAGCTTATTTGAACAATAACTTAGTGGCTAATCAAGTGAGGATGATATCCAGCAATTCTGTGGAACCCCTAGCCTACAGGAGGAATTGAAGGCCTATTTCGCAACTTAACTGTGTGTTTATTCTGTCTGCTTAGGTGATAATCCTTTAAATCCAGCGTGTTACATTTTCTTTTCCGTTGGCCTTTTTTACGCGACTCTTTTTCATCATACGTGTTTTGTGAGATATTGTCAACTTTGCTGGTAAATAAAGATCCTTGAATGAAATTTATTAGTTTTGGAAAAGTCCTTGGAAAATCATACAAGTTTTCGAAAAAAAAGTCCTTGACAGTACTTGAATTTTTTTGTGTGTGTGATCTTGTGCGAAACATGTCTTTACATCCGCCACCGTTTCATCATAGACAGAATCTTCAATTTCTGGATTCCTTTCTTTGTTCAATTGTTGTTGTACTCATCACATAATTATTCTCCTCTGTTTTTGAAACCTGGTCTAAGGATTTGCATTTTTAAACCAACGGGACGATGAAACGACAAAAGTGACAATCAAGGATGCCCTTCAATCCAAATCCAAGAATTATGGCCCACTGACTTCGGGACTGGTCAAATCACAACAAACGTCGGGCTGTCTCGGATTCGCTCATAAAGTTTGTGGGTTTTTGAACATCAAATTATTATACATAAAATTATTTAGAAACAAATACAAGGACAGCCGTAAAGGTGATAAACCCAATGCCCGTGTGTGGATTGGGGTCGAACAAAAATGCAAATCAAACAAAAACAGAGGAAAGATATTTCCAACAATCAGAACTCATGATTACATGCGAGAAATTATTTAAAATAAAAACAACAAAAAAAGGAGAAAAACAATTTAGGTGAAATTACAAAGATAATAACGAAAAAAAAACGGCAAAAGAGTAATCCAAGTAAAACAATAGCATTTTACTGTGCCAAAAGAAATAAAGATTGCAAAATGACCAAAACATTTAAATTTAGAAAAAGTTAACTCATAACGTTGAACAAATTTTCTCAGGTACTGTATAGATGGGTTTAGGTCATGTAGCCACCTGAACAAGTGTTTGTGAAATAATGACATCTCATTAAAACGTTTCACTTCTGTGGGCAAGGAATTAGAAAACTTACTACATACCCAAAAAGAAACTATATTTGTGGAGTCCTTCAAGTTTAGGTTGAAAAACGTGTAAACGGGATTCCACAGATTAAAGAACACTACCGCGCACAGATACGACACTACGCGGCAAAGTTGGTCCCCATTTTTTTTTTGCTGAGTCATGCTTCGCACTTGCTTCGCCAGTAGGCGCAGAGATCGCCTGCGAGGAGCTTTGGGTATAATTAGAAAGCCCGCCATAATAAATACGCAGGCATGCGCAGTGGGACCGCGTCCGCACGTTTACAGAACAAATCAAACAAGCTACGTTAATCACGAGAGTTCGAGTCTGAGTTGTGAAAGTTTTTTTTTTCTTTCTTTCTCATACTAGCGTGTTCCAATAAAGCTAATCGTAAATACTGACTCTTTAAATAATTAAATGCTTTGCCTCCTGATTTCTTATTTATTTAGCTTCGTTTCGGCGTTTCAATTTCACTCTGCTATAGTCTGTTCCACATTATGTTTTCAGAAAACTAACTGTATGACGCCACGTTTTCTTCCACTACCAGTGCAAAAACATGGAAATATCCCACTCGTAGACTCTGACAGTAACTGTGTACAGCCTGCAATTGTGTTATCCACATGTGTTTGCACTCGTAGTGCAAGGAAACGTCGCATCATATATTTAGTTTTCTGCAAGCATAATGTGGAACAGACTATAGTGACATCTGGCGAATAAAGTGCGAGGTGTTACGTCACCACCCCGACGCGTTGCTGAAACGAGGGACCACATTTGAAGCGCTGGCTGAGTTACGAGTGTCGTATCTGTGGGACGGAGAGTTCTTTAATCTGTGCGGGATTCGTTCCTCGTATGGTAATCAGTGACTAGACGAGTTGAGATGTGAGCACCGTTCTTACGAAAATTAATTAAATTTCTGTAATTCGACATTTGTGTCAGACTTGCCAGACCGTGGATTCAGCCGAAACACAATGATTTGACCAGTACCAAAGTCAATGGACCATTTTTTTTTGGCAAAACCGGGAGTACCTGATCATTCTGCGTGTAACTGATGGTGTCCACCTAGATGTGTACTGATCGCGAAATTCGATTCGAACTGACTGCTGCGGAAACATTTGAGTGTGTCTTTCGATTGTTTTGATATCGTTTGGAGTGCTAAGTTGATAAAATTTTTGAATGTGGTCTTTCTTTTAGGCTCACCCTCAACTTCTTGAGAATCTTGACTGATTGGAAGTTGAAGTAGGGGGGGGGGAAGGGGTTGAGGGAGCGTCATTTATTGATTTAGTCCTCATCGTGTGAAGCCTTAGAGCAATAACCTCACTCCGTTAGGGAGCGTTCACAAATTACGTAACACTTTTTTCTATCAATTTTAAACAAAAGTTAGAAAAATAATTAGCTAAAATAATTTAGTCAAAAAGTAAAAAAAAAAACAGTTTAGCGAAAAATAATCTTACGAAAATTAGCGTGTTACGTAACACTTCGTCATACTCCCCCGTCCCCGATTATGGTAACACATTTGCTCTACCCCCTCTCGCTCATTTCAGGTGTTACGTAATTTGTGAACGCTCCTTTATGGGAGGAGCTTATTCCTATGGAAAGCGTTACACCCACGAGGACACGAGCAAACGGGAAGAAACGCGTGTAGTTACTACGGTGGCTCGTTACGACACACAACAACATTTTTTCCTACACACACAAAACTTTCATAAAAACCAGAACTTCGGCGTTCCAACACCGGATAACACACACTACCACCTAAGGCGATATATGGTAAACTTAGCCAGCGCTAGTGACCATCTTATTCCAGTTTCATAAAAGTTTTGTACTTTGCAATTACGCACCCTAAAAATTGCCGGCAAACAAAAAGGACTAGAGCTTATTTCGTGAAGGTAAACTATGTTAGCTAATATTTGCCATGTGCGGTTTGTAAAAAATACCACGAATTGTTTTGGCAGTTTGCGACAGCGCATTGTTTATTTGCCGGCATCTTTGAACTACAATGTGGGCCAGCTTATGCGACGATTACCATTGCCATGTGGTCTGTGCTTTTGTACAGCTCTTTCATTGTTGGACCATTGTTGTAGCACCGGATTTATATCATGAAGACGCACAGCTGCAACAATGAAACCGTTGTCTTACCACTAGTAAGAACCACGGCTAGGCGTGGGTTTCTTACTTACGTAAGTAAGAAAACGAAGGTCTTTGGTTCTTACTTACGTAGTAAAAATAACAATCGCTGTCCATATTTGCGTATCCCAAATCGTTTCGAAAGTATTAGGAAACTATCTCATACTTTAAATTAACAACTATTTATTTTTAAAACACGAAAAAAGAATTGCAGGCATAGCAAACGAAGGCGTGGGGTTCTTACTTAACGTAAATAAGAATACGACGGCCTTTGGTTCTTACTTATGTAAGTAAATCTAACCTACTGCCGCTGTCAGTGTTTGCGTATCAATATTTCCGTGTCAATGTTTCCAAAATAATACATTTATTACAGCTGAAAAAACACCCAAAGGAAAGAGTTAAAATTAATTAAAATAAACAAATAAGGCATTGATTTGCAGTTAATGAGTTTTAAAAACGGAGTTGGAGCAAAGAACACCCCCCCCCAACAATGGCTCGTTATGCTATCACAATAATGGCTCGGTTATAACAATGCAAATTTTTGTTGTACAAATATGTTCGACGATGGTTCGGCAACAATGTACTAACACTGTCGCTTTATTGCAACAATGGCTCAATCATTAAAGATCCAACTCGTCGTTGTACAAATATGTTAGACGATGGCGTTCGGCAACAATAAGGTAAGACTATCGCTTTATTGCTTTATTGTAAACAGCGAAAGTCTTACCTTATTGTTGCCGAACGCCATCGTCTAATTGATACTTGCTTCTGCGGTATTTGGTCAAGCGATGAGCGCTATGTGTGCTCGTAACCCTTTTATGTGAGGAAACGTTGCGACTATACGAGGTGGTAGAGTGACTACCTCCAGGTGAAGTTAAGGTTACGACACAGGCAACCTTTTTTTTTTTTTTTTAAATGGGCAAACCTAAAAAAAAATAAAAAATCCCAGAAGTTCAGGTTTAGTTTTTACTTCCATCTGTGCATGTTTCAACTCAATATTTCAGCACTCTGGAAACTGGCTCTGCTTCAAATTTTTCAAAACCAAAATGAACTCTACACACGCGAACCTCAAACAGAGAGCAACTTTAGGCCGTTCCTTTTCCTCCTTTTTTGACCTCGAAAACTCTCGCTACTCCTTTTATCGCCTGAGCCAACCAATCGTTGTTTGTTGCCATGCCCGCAAAAATTCGCCGGGTCGACACTAGTCAGCATTCATCAGGACCTATTCCGTTCCTGAGCGATGAACGACAGATCACACAAAAATAAATTGTAACTCAACACAAAAGAACCCATTATCCCTCATCCCGCCTACCATTCTTCCTATAGTCGTTAATCACGTTATCAAAGCAGTCCTCATAAGCGAATCCGGTTTTGCGGACTGCTAAACAGTTTCGGACTGCAGTTACAGAGGGCAGGATGACAAAAATCGATCAGGCGAAAGCTGTTAAATTATTTCGGCGGTAATTTAAGATCTGACACGGTAACGCATCTCAAAGGCGCGCGTCGTACTAAATTGCGTTATCAGACCCCAATATTTCTTAAACAATTAGTTTCTCTAAAGCCGCAAGTTTCGGCCGCAAGCGCAGGTTTCGATCGCATCGAAGGAATTGTGGAGGTATAGAAAGGGGTCACGCTGTTGTTGCCGCCGGTATGTAGTCCCGGTATAATTTGTAACTCGATCAAGATGCCATGAATAATGTCTTTACGTACGGACATTCTTCTGTTAATAGCCTTTGTGTTAAGTAGCTTTCGAGAGAAGTTGCGACGATTACTGGCCTGAATCTATGTGTAGCTGTAAATAACTTATTTCGTCCGCGAGGCTGAGTTGCAATGAAGCGACGGGGAAATAATAATAATGTTCTTCCGTGTTTTCGGCGAGTGGTATATGTGTGAGACGTTGAGAGCAAACGAATAAGCAATCAAATAAAGATACAAACTCACTTTCTAATGCATAAATTGATTATCACTTCAAGCTCGAAGGAGTATAGAGCGCACGTGACAGAATGGACTTGTAGAAAATGGAAAGTTATGATAATTTCCTTTTGTTTAAAGCAACATACCGCCTGCCTTATAACCTTCCGCCTGCCTCACAACACCCACGCGACGATCACATCCGCGTATTTACCACAGCTAAGGTCAACTGAGACGGTAGCTTCGTTCCTCGCAATGAAAATCATAGCTACTGTCTCAATTGGCATTGCGCCTAATAGTCCGGCCACCGTGAATCCATTGATCGTGTCGTCAAAAACCGGAATGATTCTTGTATTTTAAAATTACAATTTATAATTTTCTAGACTAGTGTCTTATAATTTTGCTTCGGCGATCTATTGGAATAATTAATTTTAATTTTTATCGCATTAGTCTATTAGATTGCAGATCTCGTTGTAATTATTAGAAAATTAGTAGATGTACACACAGTGATGAAACGTCATGATTATTGTACGCGCGCATTGCATCATTTAGTTAACAATATTCAACAAAAAATCTCCTAGACGCCACATTTTAAAAGGGTTTTTTAGCAAGGGAAAGACTAATGGTAAGTAAATTGACCTTTGGGGCAGTACTTGATGAGGAGGATCGAGAAAAATGGCGCTGGGAGGTATATCCCTTTAAACAAACGACCGAATTCTTTCAAAACATCTCCTTACGAACTTACCAATAGCACGCAGCTATTATAGCAAATATGTCTTTATGTCTTTATTGAGCCTAACAGGTCCACAATACCATTCGCTCACGCTAAAACTAAGCACGGGTGGCTGCAAGCTCTGGGGCGTGAGATTCGATAGGCGTCTTGGTCCCTAGCTGTACATCTCTGGATTCTTACAGACTCGGGTTCGATCCTGGTGACGAGAAGTGTATATGTACGGGTTTTTCTCCGGTTGCTTCCCGCCCGTTGCATGAGGGTTTCCTCCGGGTACTCCGGTTTCCTCCCTCATGCGGCAAAAAACAACTGTCATAATGGTGGTATTTCTTCCACTTAATATCTGCCGCTGTGGTATTTGGGTGGGTGGATGCCTCGAGCATCGTCTCTATATTATTTATTTATTTATTTAACATTACTTATGTCCTAAACAATTATCGCCGAGCGCAGAAACCATTAAAAAAAAATAAAAAAATAAAACCATGCTCAATGGCTGTTTGCCGTGACGTCACCATGAGTTAGCCAATGATGAACGAGAACAACGGCTGTTTGGCCGTCTGATTGGACTAGCCCAGTCACGTGATATGCACGTCACAGCAAACAGCCATGGCGTGTGGTATACAAAACGTTCAAAAAGAACCAATGATGCCTTAAAGCCAAAAGATAAATACAAGATGGCGAGGAGGGCGAGTAACCACATAAAGCAAATAGCTAATTCGCTCATGCTTATGTTAAATCCCATCGGGTGATTAATTATTCAGCGCTACCGAGATAACGGGGAGGCTTTCAGGTATGAAATTGGACGAATGGGTGCAATACAATACGATAAGTTAAATAAATACGGATGCAAATCTATTTACGTTGCCTTTTGGACCTATATGTCACACTGCCTTTAGGCCGTGTCAGTATGGCTAAGCGGTAGGACCTCGGCCTTTGATTTCAAAGGTCGTGGGTGCGATTCCCCGCTCAGGCAGTCTGAAATATAAGTCCAAAAGGCAATGTAAATAGGTTTGCAACCGTATTTATTTAACCCATCTTGAGCCATTGGCTTTTTCCGTCCTGTATAGTACAATACCATCTGCGTACCTTTTATGGTTTGGAGCGTTGAGGCGTAACGGGGATGGCGTGGGAGAGCGCGTAAGTATGAAAATATTGTTATAACCATTGTTAGTATTGTCGGCATCGTCTCTCATTGGACGGCCAAAGTTCGGACAATGACAACGTGTATACCAACGTGCGTGCCTAGACACACGCTAATGTATCACGATAAATCTAAACAACGTTGCCAAAGAAATTGTATTCGCGTCCAATTTACGAAAAATATACCAAGTGTAAAAACAAAGCAAAATAAACAAAGCCAAAAACTGGTAACGAGGCCACCAAGTTGAGAGTGATTTGGCCCTTTAAAGGAGAGATATCAACACACCAAAAGTGACTAAATAAAACAAATTACATCAAAATTGAAACCAAACCAAAAACCTATAAAGTAAGACGTGACTAAGTTGAGAATGGTTCGGCCTCAAGGCAAAAGGTAGTAGCAAAGTGTTGAAAACCAATTTCTTGTTGACGTGGCACGTTATTAGAAATCTGCACGGTGGTGGAGTTGAGTAATACACAATTTTTAAAAAAAAAGGAGTGATATCATATCGAAAACCAAAACTGGTGAAGAGAACGCCAAGTTCCGAATGGTTCTACCCTTCAAAGGAGTGATATCAACACACCAAAACATTCGCCAACTTAATCGCATCGAATAATACTTTGGACGTTAAATGAAAACTTGAACATTGCTACCGAAAGTAGCACCATTCTGAACTTGGCGGTCCCTTTTACCAGTTTTGGTGTTTTTGATATGATTATAGTTACTGTACATCAGGAAATTGACACGTTTTTCTTACCATACACAATCTGGGCGTTTATCATCAGCGAACCGTCTTACACACGAACGCTTGTCACCAAGATGGGGATAAGGCTCTATGTTTTAGGTACATTTAGTTTATTGCCGCTTTACACCGTTTATGCTCCTTAAGCTCTTTACCATGATAAATATGCTTTAAAAAGTGCTATAAGACTACACACAGTAACTATATTTGCCAACTCCATAGGTCAATGATGACATAACACTAATATTCATGAAATACAGTTCTCAATACCATCCCGACTGTTAAATATCGGAAAATTGACGTGGATATTAGGCCTTACAAAACGTAACTATCTAATGAATACAGCGAACTGTAACTAACAGATTCGCCAATCAATAAATACAAGTCGGAAATCGGAGTCCAACAAGCAGGAATTGTTAGAATTAGGGCCTTTTTTCAGGTAGATTTTTTTCTGAATATAGATAACTTAATTAATTAAGTGGTTATCAGGAGCAACTAGGACGCCAACAGTTACACTGACGACAAGATGGGACGAAGCTATAGCAAACAACCCATGATGCATCGGCAACAACGTTGTGGCTTATCTTTTCGGTTACGTGATCATATCTTGTTTCTTTGTCCATTTGCTTTCGTAGCACGTCGCTGGATGGTGTTGACGGTGGTTGCGACAAGCGGTTTCCGACTTCGGTTTTTCAGCAGACAAAGCACCCGCAATTTGAAGAATTTTTGTTGGTAAGCATCAAATTTGGAGCCCATATGTTGCAGTTGAGAATTAATGCTGGTAGAAATTTGTGCGCGGATTACATCCATCTTGTTTTTTATTAACAATGCGGCAGACGTTCTTGGCTGGCTCTGTAATTCAGAAAATACTGGTGAGCAAAAAGGTGAGGAGCTCACACCACCTCTGCGGGTTGTCACCTTGATTATTCCTCAGCAAAATGTCCGATTTTAAATGTTATTTTTTTTTAAAACCAACTCTGGGTGTAACGCTATCAATGTACAAAATCTGGTGTAAATTGGAGCAGTGGTTATTTTGTGATGCGGATATTATGGTTGCATTGGAATGGATTCATAACCGGAACTCCGTTCGGCCTTCGGTCTTGCTTCGCTCCAAAAAAGTGATAAAAAATAAAGACATGTGCTGCACACGGTGTTTTCATTAACGATTTTTTTCAAATGCAAGAGATAATTTTTTTTTTGCCAAACAAAAAACCACAGTAGCTTACATTTAAAGTGGCACTATCACGATTGAAATGCGAACGAAAATACCCTGGCGCCATCTAGTGGCAGTGATATTGTTAACCTTTCTAGCTTGCTTCCAGGTGCACGAGGACGAACCAAATTTTCACTCAATAATTAAGGGATGTCGTGGCTTGTCTGTTTCGTTAAAAGAAATGCCCTTATGCATTCCTTCTCTTGGTGCAAGCAAGAGCTAGATAGTACTACGTAGCGCTAGAGGTTGTCAGATTTCGTCTGCTTTCAATCGGTGATAGTGCCACTTTAATGTGGAGTACAACACCGGATTTAATGCTAGGTTTAGCCACGTTCAGCGTGCAAATATTGCACATTAGGTAAAAATGTTTTTCTTAAGTCGCGACGCGCCTCTGAAAGGCCCTTAGATTTGTTTCGAGGCTATAATATGAAAGAGCTCGGGCTGATAGGTTATCGGTTCCGGGAAGAGTTTGGTAAAAGCATTGAAGAGTCAGTGAAATTTTTTAGAATATGGCTTATAAAACGTTTCATGCGCTAAGAAAAAACCCACTCGAGCGCTCTTATGCTCTGGTGTGGTCTTTTCATCATGGTTTTTTCAGTGTTGGTCAACACGATACTCGAGTTGCAGAATGAAAACAAAAATTCCCTAATCGAATACCCCTCTAACGATTATTCGTTACTGACCTTTATGGCCCAATCGTGTTTGTCCTTTGTGAAGTTCCACGTGCTGCACTTCAAGGAATGGGAACCTCATTAGTATTCTGTTCTCTTCAGATACTACATCTTTAAGTTGGGAAAAAAATTGCTTCCTCTAATTAATTACTCATTCTAAACCTAATTCCGAACTGTGTCGCAGCGGGACTAATGAAGTAGGAAAGAATGTTGTGTTGAGCTAAGGTTGTTCTTGGCTGGCTCTGTAATTCGGCAGCTTCCACTCTGGTAATTAACGTCGTTGCTTGCCAAATGAATGCTGGTTGGCTCGTTTTTCTTGTAATTAAAAAAAAATTAGTAAAACCCCAAAAAAAAATGCTAATTATTGATCATTTTCCTGCATTAAAAAAAATAATGAACTTGTTATTCACTAATAGACAAGAGAAAATAAATTGAAATGATGATTGCTTTGTAAAATTGACTTTGTTCGAATATGACACGTCTTCAATTGGATTTAACATTCATAAATATTCGTTTTGACAGAGGTGAAGTATTGTATATTATCAAGGGTTTAGGAGAGTTTAGAGTTTAGGAGGAGTTTAGGAGAGGTTAGAAGAGGTTAGGAGTTCCGGAGAGTTTAGGGTTTAGGAGGAGTTTAGGACAGGTTTTAGGATAGTTTAGGGTTTTGGAGTAGTTTAGGAGAGTTCAGGAGTTTAGGAAAGTTAAGGGTTTAGGAGGCGTTTAGGAGAGGTTAGGAGTTTAGGAGAGTTTAGGCGAGTTTAAGAGGGTTTAGGGTTTAGGAGAAGTTCAGGAGAGCTTAGGGTTTAGTAGTGATTTAGGAAAGTTTAGGAATTTAGGAGAGTTTAGAACATTAGGAGCATTTCTGAGAGTTTGCGATTGGAGGAACCGTGTACGTAAACGTACTAAGGAGAGACTTGCTTGTTTAGCCAATCGCACATCGAGGGCAGCAGGGGTTTCACTTGGGATTTTTTGATCACTCAGTTTCCTAGGGAAAATTACTTCTGGGCCTAATTTGGCCTTCCTACATCCTAAAGATTGCTTAGTAAATAAATCAACACTGTAAAATTATAAGCCTAATAACTCAACTATAGGCCTATCCAAACAAATTAGGCATAGGAGGTTTCACGCTTGGGGGCTTCACTGCAGTAATGGCGCTTTTACCACAACAACACAGGTGCTGCACCTGCTAACGGTGCTATACGTCCCCGGAATTGGGAGCAGATTTTCACAGTGGTGGCTACACTGCAACTTTCATGTGTCGGCCCATTACAAAACTTTTTACAGGCTGTCAGCTATTCTCTCAAAATATCAGTAGAAATCAAAGGTAAGTGTTTTAAATTTAAAACGTTATGGTTTTTATTTTAAAACAGCAGTGTTTGTTTTACAACACTTGTTAAAAGTATGCATTATTGGCAAACAAGAGGCACGTACAACAACACTAAGATTCACCCACCATGCAAGATTCCGTGATAACATTAACGTCCGTCCTATCCAAACGAAATAGGCGGCCACTAGACACTGACACGGCGGCCACTAGACACTTGTGTATTTTACGGCTTAGACAGACTGACTGTTATCAGGCATTCGAGGAAAAATAACAACGTCGTTCAGGAAAATTAGCCTCTTTTATTGTAAAATGTCAAATTAATTGATATGAAAATTTTTTTCCGGCAAATATGTTCGTGTTGGTATCCTGTACAACAGAGTAAAAGTCCCAGAAAATCGCATTGTACGTTGGCCGCCATCTTGGAAAATGGCCACCACTCTTCATTTTTCGGCTATAACTCTTAACCGCTAACAATTTAAAAGCATAGTGTGAATGAAAACAGTTCAGCACATAATTCTGGACAGAAATGAAAGTTGATATACGAGTTTTACATAAAAACTACCTTTGATTCTGAAAATCGCGTTACAAATACACATTGGGTTTAAGTGGCGTTTGTGCAACTGCTTGTAATGGCGTATTAATAGGGATTTTCGTAGTATCTGAAACTTTACAGGAAAGTGTATTTGTTTGCCTTTGCAGTTTTGACTTCGGAACAGTTAAAACTTACCTTCGCATCAATCGAATTCGTTTTTGTGTTCTAATTCGTGCTACTATATCGTACAATGCAGTTTAGATTAGCTTGTTTTAATGTGTTCTATCTTAGTTTATAAATTACAGTTGCACAAAACAACATGAAAACATACCCTTTATACTGTCCAGTCTACGTCTTGCAGCTGGCGTTTACTGATTGGCATTGTTGCATAATAACAATGTTTCAAACAATGTAAACAATCAATCTGGTCGTTTAGAGCTCCATAACCCCTGAACCACTTGACCAATTAGAAAAGTGATGGAAAGGACATATCTGCAGAGCAATACCTGTAAAATGTGCTATGAACAAGCTTTAAAGGACAAATAGTTTGACCTGTAGATAGCGTAGTAAGAAACGTGTCATGCCAAGGATAAACCACTATTCCAGCTCAAGCCCATTTCTCAGATGTGACAATTCGGAAATTAATAAAAGTTTGGGACACATGTTCACCAAGTCCAACAAAGCCTATGTATTAAATTTGAGTGGAAAATATTGAAGGAGAGCAGAGAAATTTAGCATCGAATGTTTGGCTGTTACGTGAGGGGTTAAGGTCAAACTGACTTCAGATCACTTAAACCTTACCTTAAGCACCAAACGAGTTCGTTTTTGTTTTCTAATGGAAAGCACTAATAGAAAGTAAACGTGGTCACCCTTCAGAAAAAACCAGAGCTTATCATTTCGTGACACTTTGGGTGGAAAATCCCAATAATATACGATTACAAACAGTTGCACACATACATCTTAAGCCTAATGTGTATCTGGAATACGATTTTGACAGTCATGGGTAGCTTTTACGTAAACCTCGTGAATAAACTTTTCCTTCCAGGATTGTGCGCTGAACAGTTTTGTTTCACATTATGAATTCAAATTCTTAGCGTTTAAGGAGTTGTGGCCATTTGAAGATGGCGGCGGCCATTTTTGAAGATGGCGGCCACCGCACCAGTGTGATTTTCGTGGACTTTTACGATGTTGTTTAGGACTTCAACACGAACTTTTTTTGATGGAAAAAAAATTACATATCTATTAGTTAGACATTTTTTCCTAATTTGCTTGGACTAATGAGACAGAAAAGGCTGAAACTTCATTTGATCGGAAGACTTTGGTCGCCTGATAAAATAAAAATCACTTTTAGTCACACAGCTTAACGTTGACTTGTTATCCACCCAAAACTAAAACAGGTATAATAAATAAGAGAAGCTGCCAAGTTTCCAAAAAAGGTCGGTCTCTGAAACTAGTGATATCATTCAACCAGTGAAAGACCACCAAGGTTAATCCTATTAGCCAATTTAATCGCACCTATACTAATAGTTCAAAAGTTAATTGAAAACTAGAAGATTGCTACTAGCGGTAGCAAGCTTCAAGTTTTTATTCAACGTCCAAAGTATTATTCGGTGCGATTAAGTTGGCTGATAGGATTAACCTTGGCGGCCTTTCCCTGGTGGAATGATATCCCTACTTTCAAAGGCCGACCCTTTTTGCTAAATTGGCGGCTGCTCTTATACCAGTTTTGGTTTTGGGTGGATATCATATCTTTCATACAAATATACAAAGAATCCCACGGTCTAATCGTCTATTTGCCTAATTACTAGCTATTTGCCTGGTTATTACCTACTGGTTATAGCTACTTGACCCGCTAATTTCACGAAAAAACAAAATTTTTCCATTCAGTGAATGAAGCTGAAATTTTGCAGATAACAATAGTTTTACTGTGGAACGTGCCTTTTGATGGTCTAGGAGTTGGCTAAGCATTAAAAAAAAAATTCTTGTTGGAGGAGGCCCCATTCTTACGGTGTCCCCTGGGGCCCCAGAATTGTAGTGGTGGCCCTAACGAGAGTGTTTAAGTTAGCTGGAGAAATGCAAGTGGAAAACTCAGTACCTCTGACATGTCAAAATCAACATGAGCACGAGACACCACATGGTCCCTTTCTTCCCGAAAATGACAGGGGGGTGGCGCCAATAATACGGGGCGTCTAAATTTGTTCCCACTTTTTTGTTTGTTTTTCTGATCAATTTGAATATTTTTTTCTCTAAGGCTCTGTTTGACCTAGTCGCATAAAAAAATAAAACCCTCCTTCACAAAGCCATTTAACATCCTCCTGAATTTTTTTACTAAGCTGGGTGGATTAGTTTTTGTTTTATGAACTGCCAAAGAACCCCCCCCCCCCCCAATTTGTGGGCAATCCATCCCAATATTTGAAATAAATTTAA